>BJCO01636251.1:0-12330 GCA_018326465.1 Flaveria floridana
ATGGGACAGGGTTTAACAATCGGGTATGGGGTTGGGAATACCAATACCCGACCCATACCCGACCCATTGCCATCCCTACTACAAACAAAAACTTTTCATTTCTAATTCCATGTGAAGTTCCAGACTTCCAGGCCCAATGTTTGGGCTTTATGGAACTAGGCTTTTAGGCTATTTTGGCCCAGAGACTAGAATAGGCTGGGCTTTGATGTAAATATGTTGGTCCATTTTTTTGGTTTGATAGGGCTTAGGAGTGGTCCAATTAGGCTTTTCATGGGCCAGGATATAGGCATCTCTGGATTTCTTTTATTTCTTTTAGTTGTTGTGAGCCTGATAGGATGAGTCTTGAAGCAACCAGAATGATTGTTATTTTGTGATTTTGAGATCATTATTGGTTCCAACTATAAGAAAGTCTTGCATAAAGTGTAGGGTAAGATTGCGTGCATCAAATTGTAAACTGAGCCACCCCCTCCCCGGACCATGTGCAAAGCGAGAACTAAGTCAAGCACTAGCACACCCTATTTTTACTGTTATGACCAGGCCCTCGGGCTTTTTGGATCCCATACAGCCAAATAACAATTGGTACTTCATGGTTTAGGCTTCAGCCGAGTCTCCGTTTTTGGGCTTCAGGCTGCACTAGGTCTAGAAATGACCTAGATTTTGAGATAAACATTTTGGGTCAAATTGGGCTTTCCCTTAGTTGGGACTTAGGACCGGATCCAACCTAGCTTTTACCGTGCCAGAAAATGGGCATTTTAAATCCCAAGCTTGTTTGTGCACCTCTAAACATCAGTGTTGAAAAATCGGATTAGTCTGTCGATTAATCGGCGACTAATCGGTAATCAGAGGCTCCCCGCTTCGATTTTTGCTAATCGGCAACAATAATCACTAATCGGTCAAATCGGTCAAATTGGTCAAAAATCGGGATTATTCTGCCCTATTCGGCCAATAATTGGCGTTTTTTCCAGATTCCGGCGAATTCTAAAAATTCTGCCGAAAACTCCGAAATTCTAGCAAGACATGTAGATATATATATAAAACTAACATTTTTATTAGAAATGCATATAAAAAAATGTGTGTATATATATAAAGATTTGAAAATTACATATAAAAGTTCCAAACCGATTAATCGCTTGTCGGTAACACACTGCCCGACTAGCGCCTAATGATTTTTGCAACACTACTAAACATACTATTTCACTAAAAGGCAACTTTTCAGTTGAAAATCAGTCTTTTACTCTCGTTGATTGACCATCTTTGATTTGCAGTAAATGAAAGGATGAGTAGCAGAGCCAAGCACAAAGCCCTCGCGGAATCAGCAGCTCTGATTAGCACAAGCGTGTTGCAAGTGTACCTTCTCATACGTTTGTTTAACCGCAAAATCAGGTCGTCCAGAGTCTGATGTGGCTCAAACTTTTATCACTTATTAATTTGTTGAACCTTTTGTTATGAGCTTTATATATACACCAAATTTGCACGAGAAAGTGCATTGTAACAATCAACATAGAGTGAGCATAATATTTGTTACAATTGCATGATTTCATAAAACCTTGTTTTTATTATTTTTATATGCATTTTGTTTACTTTTAATATATCATAAGGAAATGTTCCATCTTTAAACAATTTTTGATAGAGAATCACATAAATAGTTGTATCTATTGTTTAAAATTATTTTATTTCTCTTATTATAAACGATAAGTCTGACATACAAATATTTAATATAATTGTCATGCTTCTTTACTTAAAATGTTTCTTGTATTGAACACGTCTATATTACAAGTCAGAATTCTTATTAGTGTTATCTAGTATCTAGCACTCAGTTTTATATGTGATGTACAAAGAGCGACATCAATTCACAACCTAACTGAATCCAAACGATTTTCCAAATTGTAAAGAAAACTTTTTAATTTTATATTTTTCAAATTGTAAGAACTCTAGTTGGTTCCTTGTGTACAGGACCGAACCAGTTCTAAACCAAACCCAAACAGTATCAAATCGGTGCAGATCAATCCTCTTTTCATACAAAATTTGGTTTTTGTTAGCTTCAAGTCAATTAGCCTGTTCTTACGGTTTTGAACCAATGAACACCCCTAGACTACTACTTCAGGCGACCGGGCATAGACCTACCAAACATCACACGGTTGCTACATTATATAACGGTTCTACCCAAAGAAAATAAAATATTTCCGTATGTACACTGTCTAAAAAACAAACCATTTGTCGGTTATCTATATTTTATTATGCCTGTATTGCCCTTTGGGAAGCTTACGAGCTGCTGCTGTTTCATTCTTACCTTCCTTTCTTCTCTTCAGTGAGCAGTTGCTTAGCGAACCAGCTCCGGAAGTTTTAACTGTCATTTCATCATACCATCTAATGTTGGTCACAATTGCACGTGTTATAACTTCACTTTTTGGCAATGTTATCAATTTTCTCTCGATAACTGAATTCTGCCCGCAAGATGAACTTTTTATAGCTTTTGATTTCAGTTTTCCAAACACATGATCTTTATCACGTGTTAAATCGTCTCTTGATGTCTGCATATGAGATAATATTTGTCAATATTTCTGTAAATTGATAGTATAATGGAAACAATTTAGTACCTGATCTATCCTAATGGTGCAAGTTGGATAGGTTGGGTAACAGGCTAAAATGGTTTAGATTTAGATACATTGTTTTTAGTGGGTTGAAATTGGTCTTGGTTGACCCTGCAAAACTAGGTTATTAGAGTAATAATTGATATGTTTAAAGAAATGATTTAGGATGCTGTAAGTATATTTTAACTCGTTAACCAGTTCGACTCATTTGCAAAGTTTGCTTTTCTAGGTTAAGTTTTTTATTTGCCCAGCTAAGAACAAACCAAAACTACAAATCTACGTATTTATGAGTAATGGCTCAAAATAGGTTGTCAATACTACTTGTAACGGGCCGGTTGGCCTACAAACATTATTTTTTTTTTTCCAAATAGTTCATAACTTAAATACAGTAAGTACACCACGGGAGACTTTCAGCCCGTGCAGCCCATTTGGCATGTTTCCCTTTTAGCTAATGATCCGACCACTATGACATGTTAGGAGAAAACCATAACCAAAATAGACCTATTCATAAATAAATGGGCCGTATTGCTGCCTCTTCTGCATCCACAGAATTTGTAATAATTCTAGCAGTGGAAAGGATCTAGGTTACCTTTACCTTACTGCTCAACTCATTATCATAAAAGCCTTGATTGTGGTCCACAAGATAAACTCCATTACGTCATTTTTAGTCGTTTTATTTACTAAAAGTATGTTCCAGGACAAAAGTTTCAATTTTCATGGGATTAAGAAGGTAAAAAATGATATAAAACATGCATATATAACTACATATGAAATGAAACGAAGAAATACGTACGTGAAAATCGATAGGGATCTTGATTCGGCTGCATGTGCATCCACAGCCTTCACTGAAGTTAACTTTCAAGATGACATCAAATGGTTCAGTTTTCCAAACGGTTCTCCTGTATTTTGACAAATGAACTTAGTATGACAATGAGTATTTACCTTTGCATTTTATTAGGGATTTTTTTTTTTGCATAAGATACCAATGGCACTTTCACTTTTGTCCCTTTTAGCCATTGTAATTTTTTTACACTTTGAGTCATCAAATGATGATTTCTTGTTCCTTTGGATCATTATGCAGATACGTATACTGTGAAAGCTCTTTGTCCTATTTGGGGGTCATCATCAAAAATTCAAAACACCCAATAATGACCCAAACACGACAAAAAGCCATCTTTAATGACTAAATTGTACATAAAATATAATGACTACAATTGGACGAAAAAATAAAAGTATATTGGTATTGAATTCCAAAAAAAAATATTTTATTTAATAGTAAGCTTAGGTTAAATTCGTTTGGCTGCTCAATATTCATTTTGTTGGGTCCCTTGATGTGATGTGATCAGAATGAAGAGATGGAACCTAGCGGTGGCAAACTGGGCGGGCCGGGCAGGCATCATTAATATGAGTAAGAATGAATCAGGTCATTCTCAAAACTTTATAACTAGTTGATGTATTAAATATGATTATAAAAAATATAAATAATATAATAATACGATATTTCTGAATAAAGCGATTTAAGAGGTTATAAATTGTAATCATTTATATACACTTCAGGCCACTTTCATCCCATTTAATCCGTTCCATCATTAACCGATGTCTTAGAGTTTAACTGTTTGACCCATGAGAATCAAAATCAAAATATTACCCAAATCAACTCATTTCTAGGTAAATGAGTTGAAATTACCACCTCTAAAGTCTAAAGGGGCCAACAAGATAGATAACAGATAAAACTAGTGTAAAAAACAGAACTAGACTTGAGTTAACCATACAGTAACATTTGACCATGTTCATGTGCACAAGTAAGCATAAATTATAACATAGGTAGTGAAAGTTACCTTTTAAGCTGAAAAGGATACTTATCTAGAACAGCCTCTTTCATTGTGTGGTCTGAAAATGATACCTAAAATTCACTAGAACTCAATCAGAAGGCAGATTCCACCATTGATATATAATAACCTATGAATCCGCATTACAGTTCCTTAGGCTTAGAAGATAGAATGCTATGAGAAATATGAGTGCTGAGGTGTCAATTGTTGAAATTATGGGTCTATAAACGTATATATGTAACCAAATGCCTTTTATTGTTAAAACCAATGCGTCAAGTTTTATGGTTTATAAATGTCCAAATATGTAGCTAACTAACTAATGTGCCAATTACAATAACAAATGATCTGTTATGAACCATACTAAATAATATTGATGTGTTTGTTATGTAAAGTTTGTTCTTAATTCATACAACCTACTAAATTGTTTTTTTAGAGATATAGATAAATTTTTGCAATAGCACTGTTTTTGCAATCATAACTAACATATTATGTGTCTTTCACACAGGCCATGTAACATTCTTTATTATTTTTTAAAGATAATTAACATGTTATTTATGATTATGAAACAATATTCCCACAAATAATCAAAATCTTTTAACAAAAATGCAGGAGGTTGTATGCATTTACAATAGACTATATGTGACTTTCACCCATTCAACTTTTAACTTGTTTTTTTTATGTTGACCCGTTTGAGATAAAAACAACCCAAATTGACCCAATCGCAAGTAAATGCACCTAGATTGCCACCCCTAGACAGAGAAAATGGATGAATTAATGGAAGATTTATCATAATTAACTAGAACATATAACTATCAACATTGACTCACCTCCACAGACTTTATGAATGGGATCGGAGCCCTTTTATCATGTGCACTTGCTATCCGGAGTGTCCAGTTGACATATCGCTGATCTATGAAACAAAAAAAAATGGATATTAATGAACTACACAGGAATGTAGAAAATCATTCAAATATTTTGTAATTAAGTATTTTATATTCACATTTTTACCATTTTCTTATACGAGTTATAACTTGACATGACATGTTTAGAAAAAGATAAGTTTTTCTTTATTTTTTATTTTAAATTACAAATATTGGTTTATAGATTAAGTTTAAATGTTAAATATAATATGAATATGTTTTTACTTCTAGTTAATACCTAACTTTAATAAAAAGTACAGAAGATTTATATTTGCAAACTAAAAGAAATTAAGAAAACCTCAAATAAGATTCTAATATGCGCGTGTGTATGTGTGTGCACGTTCAATTAACTTTGAAAAATGAGAAAGGGGAGAAAATACTCCTCCCCCAAGGAATTGAGGATTTTTGAAATGAAAGAAATCATATTCCTTACGGAATAAACCATACATACCAAATGACAAACATTATCTAAGTTCTAAATGTGTAGTTTGTTTACTTTCAGGAAAATAGAAATGAAGGAAAATTACCTAAACTCATTGCCTGAGTGAAAATGGTTTGAAGAAGATCTATCCTGACAAAAGGGCGAATTCGTAAATTAAGAAGATCCATGACTCCACCAATCACCTGCACCGATTAATATTTTACGAGTAAATTATGTAATTTTCAGTTCTTTTGAAAAAGGAATCTGAATTTTTTATTTTGCAACTTTAATACGGCACCTTGTCTACAAATCCATGGATGACTAGACTAGCTTTTTTGTCTTTTGGGGTTTTCTGTAGAAGATGTGAAAAGAAAAGAAGATGAAAATGAGAAAAGAAGATTATATTATGATGCTATTCATAAAAGGGTAAGATCTCGAAATACCTGAAGATTTACAATAACAAACTTTCCACCACCAGGGAGACACTTCAGAGGCAAATTGCATGCAGGAGTTATTTGTAAACTGAACAGAGTAGAAAACCAATATAAACGTAAAGCATACTTATTTTTATATTCCAGCCAGCCATAATCCATAAAACCCAAGTAATACATGAATATTTAATTACCTGGTACCCAAACATAATATAACATCAGCCTTTCCACAGTGCACCTCGGCTGGATTCATTTCTTCAAAGGGCAAGGCGTCCTACATGACAAAAACAGCATTCAGAACTTGATATAAAAATCCTTTTTTTATGACAAAATTTCATGAACTGATAATAGACTCACGAATGTAATTTAGTATTCTAGTATCATGGAGCTTCAACCAAAACTAATGTATATACAGTAATCACTTTATAGCACTAATAAATCCAACACCAAATCAAAGGCAAATGATATTACAATTAGAAAAATTATTGTTTCAGTAGAAGCAGCAAGTATTACCTCCCAATCAAGAACTGTGTCCTTAAGTTTAACATCACAATCAGCATTGGAGCACCTTCGTGGTGTCTCCTTTAGTCCAACAGATTCAACCTCAAAGTCTCGAAAATACCTTCGAAGGTCAAAATGACAGAGTGACTTCTGAGAAATCAGTTTCCAGAAATCTTAATGGTTTTTAAGATAGGTGAAAGCACTATAAGCCTGTATTCTTACTTGAATATAGGAACATGAAATAAATTGGTTAGGGTTGGGACTAAGCAGGCCCTTGTCATAAATGGATCGACACCACTAACTTGTTAATAAATGGTTCTGTTTGACCTGACTAACTCATTTCCAATCAGCCAATCCACTGACTGCTAATAAGTAAACAGCTATAAATTACAGATTCACTCCACCAACTCATTTAGAACCGGTTTGACCTTATCAAACCGTTTACAACCCATTTACCCGCTAACTCATTTGACCAGCGATAATTAGGTTATATGGGTCATGTCCGGGTTGCATGTGGGGTTCAACCTCTTGAAACTATTAAATGAATGGCTGTGTTTGGTTTGGGTAATTGGGTTACACACACCTACAAGCCCATCAACTGGAACCAGACATGAATTGCCACCACTACCTGAGCACAAGTTTATAATGTGTGGCTGGAACAAAGCCAAGCAAAATACTGGAAATAAGAAAACAATGCCTTATTAACATATTAGGGTGGCACTCTTACTCGATACCACATGAATTGCACTTCTCCATGAAGGAATTTCCATGCAATTCTGACAGTTTTTCCCTTGGTATTCCAGATCGAAGATGGAGGCCATCAATATTCTGTGATTTAACAGCAGTAGCATATTGGTAACAGATTGGAGGAAGTTTATTCATAACATAGGACAATGTTGACACAAGCAAAGCAAACAATAAACAAACAGATTTAACGCCAGAAAAGTGGCATTAAAAAATCAGATACTCAACAAAAATCGTGTCTGTGTGTGTTTTTGTTGTTTGAAGTGGTTTTAACAGAATAAGTTATATGAGTGTTTGAAAAACCTAATTATTTAGGTAACTAATAACTAACATTCTTTTATATTCTTAAAAGTACAAATTTAAGAATATGATTATTTATTTATTAACTATAAAACTGTCTTAATAAATAATTTGTTAGTCTACTTATAAAAAAACTATCAACAAATTATCTATTTTCATTATATTAACAAGTACTTTCAGTTTTCCCTCAATCTTGTTGCAGACGATACGAAATTCATGGTCAAAAACTGAATATTGACCGACCCTAGATAATCAGATAGTGAATAGTCACAATCAGATTAACTCTGTCCAAACACTTAATTACTGTGACTTCCAATTGCAATAATCAGATAATTAATTTCATATACCGCATATCCAAACACTCCATTATAAGACAATACAATGGTTTTATATTCAAATGTAGTTAGAGAATGGATTAGGCATTCATACTTGACTAATAACAAATTTAAGAATGCCAGCTCTCTCTAGTTCAACTAAAGCCATGTGGGTCCTACTTGGCATTGCACGATGAAATGGAAGTGACGCTTCCGGCAAGGCAGAGCCTCCCCGCTGCATTGAGTAAAAAAGGCAAAAATTAATATTTCTTATTTTTTTGTAAATTAAAAGGCAAAAAGTTATAGATTATTTAGAAGTCCATTGGTTCATAAACCCATTCAGTATAAATTAATCAGCACTGCGCTCTTAGAAATATGACTTGGAGATCTAAATATGGACCAAATCCGTTCAAAACATGACACATGGGTGATTCATTTTCTTCCTCTTGTATTTACCTTTGATTTTCCCGTCTGTTTCTACATTCTATGTCCTTGTTAGGTCCATTTTATGATTACTCCTGCTCTTAAAGTTGGAAGCGCATTCACCGCATGTTTAAACATGATTGTAATATTATGTAGCAATATAATATCTTAGTGCTATTATATAAAAAAGATGATATTATTTGTGCAAGTATAACATAACATGAAGGAGAAAAGCTTGGAAATACTTACCTGAAGTGTCCAGATTCCTGTGGGACCACGAAAATCAGGTATACCACAAGAAGTTGATATCCCAGCTCCAGTAAACACAACTAGATGCTTACTCTGCAAGTAATATGAAAACAGGATAATATCTGGTTGAGAGAAACTGAAAGAAAGCTTATACACCATGAGTGAAACATATAATATCATGGGAACAGACCTTACGAATCATCAAGGTAAGGCGTTCAATCTGTGAATACAATAAAGCAAATATGTGAGGGTTTATAGCAGGCATATAAAAGAATCTCACATTATTACTTCAATACTGTTCACAAAACATCAGAATCAGTTACGTATATGTCACAGGGTTTTTTTCTAATACAATGTCCCAGTTCCATCTCCTATATCAGGCATATTATGTTGACTACAGTTGTATTACTGCTTCTAATACATGAGGCGGATTTCATTTGCTTTCAGTTAAAAGCCCGAAATCATTGGCAAAGCCAAGATTTTCCACCATGGTATGCATTATTATCACAAATTTTAGGAATTTACTATAATAATAAATCCTGGATTTTTACACTATGAAAAGATACCAGTGTTTGCAGATATAATCGTATGCCATTTGGATATTATGACCCAAACAGATTAAGCCTGATGATTTTGATTTTGTTAGTTTTAGTGTCAATTTTGCTGTAGGCTTGTAGCAACTAAAATTTCAAGTTCTATCAATCTCTGTTGAATAAGCTTTTCAGACCCTTGCATTCGGTTCAACATTGTAATATATAACTGAATGAATCATTAAACCTATAAAATGCATAAACAACAATGATCCCTGAAAATGGCATTCCAGTCAAACTCAATCATGGAAGCACCAATGCAGAACTCACTAGAGTTATATTTTAGTAACCTTGAGTGAGGCCTCTACAAGCAATGCAGATTGAACCTAAAAAGTCACCACAAATCAAGCCAGGTGCAATTGATTTTGTTAATGATAGTTGTAGCAATTAAATTTATGAATTCAATGAATCTGCATAGCGTAAGCTTTTTCAGACCATGATTTTAAGTGCATTCAACTCAAGCTTGTAAACAAGAACTGATATTCAATCATTAAACCTATAGGAATCACCAACAACCATGACCCCTAAAAAATCCATTCGAATCAAACTCGATCACCAAAACACCAATGCAGATCTCACTTGATATAAACTCTTATACCCTTAAAAGAGGGCTTTACAGAAAACAGAAATCGAACTCAAAAACATAATTAAGCCTGATGCTTTTTATTTTGTTAATCATAACCCCAATTTTTAATTGCAATAGCTAGAGTATTAAATTCTATCACACCCTAGCCCTAATTTTTAAGTGCATTCAGTTCAAAACCTCAAAACACAACTAATTTACTCGATCATAAAAACACCAATGCAGACCTCACTACACCCAAATTCCAGTAACCCTAAGTGAAGGCTCTACAAGCAACACAAACTGAATCAAAACTCCAATGCACATATGAATCTTCATCTTCTCCAACAAGCAACACCACACCAAAGTAAAACCACAAAACCTAAACAACTCCATAGAGCAAATCAATCAATAACGAGCATCACAGCACCAAACAACACTAATCGACAGCAAAAATGCGTAATACGATTAAAACAACGGGGAAATCATTCAACCTTCTCCTGTAAGACGTGAGGTGGATCATGAATTTCAGACATCCCGACATTGCCAACATCCTCTATGTACGAGAGCTTCTCTGCATAACCTAGAGACATGGTGGATTGTTTGATTTGAATGAGATCGAACCTCAAAAGTAGCGTATTAATGGAGTATATAGGAAGATGAACAGGTGATCGATGCTCCCCCGTTATACACTTTGGTATGAACTTGTGGGCTTTCTCTCTACAGGAGAACCCCAATGGAGGAACAGGGAAAGTGTAGCAAGTTATTGCATAAATCTTGGTTTTTACCCATTTTAGGGGTTAGTTTTTATAAAGTTTAATAAGAACAAACACCCATTGGTTTTAATATTGTAACGAATATTTTATTGTTCGTGTCGTTTGAACCAAAAAGTTAAGAGTTTTATTGTTATAATGTCATCTCTTATGTATTGCGACAAACCTGCTATCATCACATTCTTTTGTGACGCCTGTAGCGCACGAAATTTCCACGGATTCATTATTGTGGAGCATAACGTGGAGAGCGTGTGAGTGGACCGTGGTGGCGGCTTCGTTTTTAGTTCATTTTTTTTTTTCTTTGGATGATGACTGGTATGTTGTATGATGATGTGAGGGGATTTACTGTTGAGATAATTGCATAATCGTTTGATGGTGTTGATTTTGTATAGATTGATATGTATTCGCCTCAAGTGACTAGTGATTATATATGGATATCGCCTATGTCGAGGAAAATACCCGTTGAACAAACCAACTAAATACATGATGTCGCATGTGTTGAGGAAAACAACCAATGGACAAACCTAGTGCATACAATTCATTAGAATAGCTTCCTTGAATTACCACCAATGACAAATCAATATGCGAGTTGTTGAAAACGAAATGAATATGCAAAACAAACAATCGTCAGGACTCGCAACATGAAAGAGAGGTCTCCTTGTGACCGCCATCAAGACATGAGAATAACTATTTATTCTTCGTAAAAATGATGATGAGAGTAACAATGGCGGAGCTTGAATACATATGTAGAGGTGAAAGTCTCAAGACCCGAATTAGGGGGTCGGACTCAATACGTATAAAGTTTTCGGACGAAATACGTATACATTGCACTTTTAAGCAAAAAATAGGGAGGGTCGGGGCCCCAACAAAGCTTCGTCCCTAGAGAGTAAGGAGAGAGTGTGGTAAAGTGCAAATAGAAAACATAATCAATTATCATTTATATAGTATGTGGGTTAGGGTTTCTTCCTCTTTTTTCGTGAGGATGGTAGACGTTAATAGGAGAGCTTGTATGTCATGATTTGTGATCCTCCATGATTGTGATGATGGAGTATTTTGTTTCTAGAATGCCATGTAGGCATAATTGTTTGTGATCATTTTCCTACTAATCAGTCCGGGTCATGTTACACAAGTTACTCGGTAGGATTTGGACATTGTTCTTAAGAACTCAATAATTTTGTTCTAATTATTCTAAATGAAAACTTCTTTGAAAAACAAAACAAACAAACAAACAAACCAGTATATCCCACTCAAGAGCAGGGTCTGGGGAGGGTAGGTGTAGGCGAGTCTTTCATCTATCTTGTTAGGTAGAGATACCGCTTCCAGAGAGACACCCGACTCGATAGCAAAAGCAATAACGATAGCAAGACATCATAAAATAAATCATACAACACATATCATACAGTATACAAAAATATAACAACTAAAGAATTAGAGAAAGAAAAAGCATACATCAGAGGAGCAGCTAGAATCACCGATAAAGGGCAGATGTGGACTACGTACACATCAGGCCCCGCAACAAGACTTCAAATACCCTTCCTGCCTATAGGTCCCACTAAAAGTCCTTAATTTTAATTCTACGCCTCCACTCACTCCTATCCTTAATCATGTGCTCAGAGAGGTGCAAGTGTATCATATCTCGCCTAATTACCTCATCCCAAGTCAACCTAGGTCTTCCTCTACTC
>BJCO01636252.1:0-24249 GCA_018326465.1 Flaveria floridana
GCCTCCCCCTCCCCCAACCTGCGCCCGTGCCGCCGCCCTCCTCCGGCACTGTTCGCGAGTGACTTGAGAAATGTCGTCGTCGGTGAGTAGGTGAAGAGGCTTATCGAGTGGTAATGTGGTGGTGGTTCCTCCGTCGTCATGGTGGTCGTCGGAGACTTGGAGGTCGTTTATTTTGACTGAAAGTGAATGGGAGATAAAATGAGGTTTTCGGTTTCAGTTTCCCCCAAATTTGATTTATGTGTTTTTATTGATATTGTTTTGTTACTTTTGTGAGTATTGGATGAAGAGTGGAGAGTAAACAAAACAGTCTTTTGTGAGCATTCTGAAGACGTTTAGAAAACAAACAATCTTTTTTTACAGACTGCAGACGTTTGGTCCACCTCTTCTGCTGCAGATGTCTGCAGATGTGATACGCAGACTGCAGACGTTTTTTTACAGAAAAAACAAACAACACCTAACTTTTTTACCTTAAAGAAATATATTATGATGTATTACGATATACGAAAAATAAAGATAAAAGATAGTGAATATATTGGTAATTATTGATTAAAATCACTCACTGGCTTTTGAAAACGATCTTGAATGAATATCTTTTTGACCAAAATGATGATTTTGCCATAAAATTGACCCAGATATTAATTTTTGAACTAACTTTAAAGAAAAAGGTTTAAATACAAATTGTATTTTTGCTACAAATGTAACAAGACACAATGAGTCAAAAAAATCATAAAAAAATTATATCTCACAATCTAAATCGAATTAAAAAAAAGTAATTCCGAGCTTTTGTTCCTCTAGCCGTCCTCACTAAGAAAAAAAATAAACGAAAAATGAAAAAAATAAAAAAATTAACTTTTTTTTATTATGTCATTTATGAAAAACACAATGACGTCATTATGTCATTATGAAAAACACAATGACGTCATTGTGTCATTAAAAAAGACACAATGAATTTTATTTTTATTTTTATTTTTATTTTTTTTCTGAAAGAGTACGACGAAAGAAACAGAGACTCGGAATTACTTTTTTGAAATTCGATTTAGATTGTGAGATATAATTTTTTAATGATTTTTTTACCCTCATTGTGTATTCTTACTTATAGCAAAAATACATTCTGTAGAATGACCTCACCCAACTTTAAATACTATAAAATGCTTCCGTAATCTTTTTCAACTTATAAATTGACTTTGAGGGAGTGAATGCGAGTTTGTAACAAACTTATCAAGCCATGTTAAAATATAGAAAATTATATTTGAAGCTTAGAAGCACTCTAAAGTGTAATTACATGATCGAATTAATGTCAACATACTATTTCTATCATTATATTTCTATTGGCCATAGGGTCACATTGTTACATTTTGGGATTTGAGAAGCACAAATAAAGTTTTGCGTGAACATAGTTAAAGGACGGAGCTTAAACACTTCCATAGGGGGGGGGGGGGCTTATATGTGTTGCGACTACAACGAGTACATAGAGCTTTTTGAGAGGGGTATGGATTAATTTTATACATAGACGTTTATTCAGTAGTTTAATTGCGAGGCCAAGTAATATGTATCCATTCACGTATAAGAGTAAGTTCCTTTCAGTCCAAATGTGTTAGGTGTCATATGCTATTGTCTTAGTGTTTGATTGAAACTGAAGCACTTTGTAGTGAAAGCCTGTTTTCATATCATCATTAAATAGCCTTGAGAACATGGATTCTCCCAAACATCGTTAAAAATTACTATGATCCTCACCAGATTTATATTTGAGAACTAAGGTTCTCATGTATTTAAGACTAAGATTCTCACAATAATTGTATTTGGAAATTAGGATTCTCACAATAATTGTATTTGGAAAATAGGATTCTCACAAATGATTAATTTACATCACTAAATTGCTACTGATAACTTGATTCTTGGATCATGATGGCTGGCTTATATTTAAGTGGATTATTTGTTGCTGGCCACATTGGTGGATTTTCATGTAAAAAAAGAGGCATAAGTCTAGTTAAATCACTGAGTTTAAATGAAATAATGAGCATGCTGTATTTTTAATTTTTTAGGTATTAATGAATTGAAATCATTATTATGATGAGTCACATAGAAATATCAATGAACGTGGCAAGACAATTTTTTGTTTATGTGTCTAGGTCTTACATGACTATCACAAAAGCATTAAAAGCTTATGTGGTTAACCGTACAATGTTACGTTAAGTTTTCACTCATTCTGTTATATCTCTACAATGGTTTTGTCATATTTGCAGGCATTATAGCCTTACCGCACACAAACCATATGCCTATAGTGATCCTTTAAATTATTTTTCTGTTTGGTTATTAAATATTTTCCAAATTGTTTTCGGTTTGATTCGTTTTATGTATGTTAGTTTGTGTATATATACATGTAGCGTATCCCAATCATTCTAGTGTTGAAGACACTTGTGTGATCGCTAGCACACTAATGAGACGTAATGACTTTTGTCATGTGTTACTATGTTGTCTTAGGTTACACAAAGTGACATTAGGTCATACCAAGTAATTTTAATGTTAATTACACGTGTGTGATTATTGTACATTAAAATGTCTTGTCATGTTTTAATGGGTAATCTTAGGTCACGAGCTCATGTCAAGTCATATTGGCGCTAATGTCATATGTGTGATGGCTGATACACTAAAAAAACACTATCATGTTCTAGTGAATTGTTTTAGGTTACATAAAATCACATGAACATATGCCTTATCTTTCTAGAGTCTCACAATCTATACAAATTCTTTTATATAGTAAATAAATTACATTTCAAGATCTTACAAGTGTGCCTAATTAGCATATGCACTATCCCATATCCTTGTGTTTTGAATACATGTACACCATTGATTCTTATGTTCATCATAGTGTAATGGGAAAGACATGAAAGTTGTATCACATATGAGGTATTACGTGCTTCAACTAAGTTGAGAAGCTTGTCAAAATAAGGAATGCATGCTAATGATGTGCATCATATATTCTCAAGCTCACATGTTCTTATCACATAAGTGGAAACCATTTTGGGACACTCACTTTAAAACCACCCATTTCAACTAGCATATGTTCCTATACATCGTGGTTTACAAATGCGCACATCTTTTGAACATACGAGAGATCATGCAAAACCATTTCACACAACGTGAATGCATGTAGAAGTATAAACCAACAAATGAGGCTGCCACATTAGCATACGAAGAATCCATAACCAGATGTGAGAAATTAGTCTATGCTTGAGACCTCCTTTTGGGACATGTGTGGTCGATTTTACTTCTAAAACCGCCATTCCAAACAAACTGATTACCATCAAACAAGGAGGTTAGTATAATACATGTGAAATACATGAATGTGGGGGGAGATTAATAATAACTTAAAAAATGTAGAGTATTTATAGTCATTGGAGGAAAAATTCATTTGAAACCATTTGAGCTACCTGTTGTATTTATAACCGCTTCTTCTAGGAGGCCATATACGAAATATATGTCGCAACATGATTCCCACCGACAAACGACTAAAAAGCTCTAAGCATGAATCTTATTCGAGATCTTAACTTTAGAATCAACGACAAAATACCAAGGTCTATCCGTTGAGATCTATACCCACCATTAACTCTAGATGTTACCCTCCGGTAATAATCGTTTTTCAATTATTGACAACCTTAGGTATAGCTTAAAATGTAAAATTCATCATTTTATACTATATGTATTTCACATCAAAGAGCTTAAAGAATGTCTTATTGAAATGGAAGTCTTGTTTGGATGTGAAAGAAAACTTCTATTTTTAATAAAAAGAACTCCTAAACTAAAAGCTACTCAAATAGAACATTTTACATGTAGTTATAACTTCTAAAATATTATGTTTTTGTAAACACCTAATATATAGTTGTGATGTAGTCATTTTTATCCATGTGTTAGTGTAGATGTCATTCAAAGTAGATTTGTGCGAATAACGCACAAGTCATCGACACACAAACACACAAAGCACCAAAGCTTCTTCAACGTTTCAATTTTATTTATTTATTTTTTTATGTTTCTCTTATAAATTCTAAAATACTGTATCTAATAAAATCTCAATTTATCATTGCCACATGATGTGTAATCAAATCCAAATTTATCGTTGCATTGTGTTTATTTTTTCAAAACTAAGTTGATGATGTAAATTTTATCACAAACCACACGGTGAATGTTAATTACAAGTCGTTAAAACTGAGTTTTACAAATTTAACACCTTTGTTACAACGCTTTGATTCACCTACTAGTTTGAATTAAGTATCATTCAAAACCCAAATCAAACACATGTATTCTCAACTCAACCAACCAAAACAATCAACGTTTGAAATGTGTATACATAAATTAACCTAAATTATAAACAACCAATCTTCCACGTTTCATCTCCCCTAATTCAAATATATTAACACGAATATACGGAAGCACAATTAACGTTCAAATTCCGAACCTTTTTAAAGTTCAAATCCTCACTCACTTTTTCATTAAACTACAAATACATCAATAATCACCAACTAATGATAACCCATCGCTTTTAACCTTTAGGGTTGAAACGTCACTTCAATCAATAACTCAAGGGCCATTCTGAAAATATCACCACCCCATTTAATCACCGTCTCTCGTCAGTCATCTCCGGTGACTATAGTTAATTTCCACCGTATTCGCCGCCGTACGCCGGTAAATAACGTCATCCGCCGTCGTCTCCCCACCGTCGCCGCCGCTAAAGCCCTTAACATCACATTATCAGTGTATTTTGCTTCAGTGTGATCACTTCGTTGCCGTTTTTCTTCTGTTGAGGTAATTTGTTATTCATCGATTCAGTTATCGGCGTTTTTACTGTGTGTGTACTGTTCATGTTCCCTTTTACACACTATATCCGTGTAATAATTGATGTTAGATTATAAATCTGTACTTGTCGTCGTCTGAACTACTTGCTGGATGCAAATAGGGGTTTTATTGTTGGATCTGTCGGTTTGAATCTCATCGTACGTCATTGCAAATAGCGAATCCGAGGTCTTGTGGTCTATTTCGCTTTTAATTTGTGTTAGTTACTGGTTTGTTGTTCTAATGATCTTGAATGCGAAGATGCCGTTTGTGAATCTGTTGAAGATTGTAGGGTTTCTTGGTGTGAATCTTGTGTTTCTTGCTTGCGTATCATTATGTTGAATCTTTTAGTTTGCAGAGTGTAGAACACTAGGACGAGTATTGTACTACAGATTTTAGGGCTGATTTATGTCTCATGATCTGTTATGGATACGTTTTGTGTTTGTGTTGTTATGCTCTTTCTTGAATGCTGGGATAGTGAGTTTGTTTGGTGGTCTTTTTATTTCGTTGTCATTTACTTCAATTTGGTTCTTTCTAATTAGGATCTGACCTGTAGATTATGATGTTGTTGATGCTTATAACTTTGTTTTGGGTGATGTCAGATGTCTTCTTGATGGGTCTCTCTTATATGCTATCTAGATGATTTGTTTGGTTTGTTTCTGCAAGTCCTTCACATGCTAGACAGATCATCTGACATTGTTTTAAGGGATGTGTTCAAGATGATTAAATAGTTTGTAATTGACATTACTGGGCTTCAAGTGTTTATGTTTTAGGGTTTTTGATTAATTGCAGCTGTACAATGATGTCTGAAACTGCTCTTAGAGATCTTAATTTGCTGCCTAAATCTGAGAGGACAAATGAGACCTCAAGTAAAGAGACTTTAGCTAAGCCATATGTTGAACCTACGGATGAAAATGTTGGAGGAAAACAAAGAAAAAACACTGTTTCTCTGGTTGAACCACCTGTGAATGGAAATGAGGTTGGACATTCTGGCACAGAGGTGGTGGTTGCAGAAGTTGAATACATTGAATCTGACAAATTGAATGATCTCGAAGACGTTGATAAGAGTCTTAAGGTAGTTTTCTTTCACTTTTTAATTTCATGATGGCTAAAGTATCTGTTTAGTATGATTTCTGATCAGAACTCTGCCATTAACTTATTTACCCCGTTTCTCAATTTATTCCAGGTGCTTTTAGATGGGTTAGGGTCTAAAGATTGGGTTTTACTTTGTGAGACACTCAACAATGTACGCCGATTTTCAATATACCACAAGGAAGCATTGCAAGACACACTGTGAGCATTTTTTTTATTACATCCTTGAAGAACCAAGGAGTTTACTCTTTTCAAAACTCAAAAGTCATGGGTTCATCTACCATTGTAACCGGTTGCACACTGTTTCATTGATCAGGGACAATGTGATTTCCCTTGTTGTGAAAGCCTTGAAGAATCCAAGAAGTGCTGTATGTAAAACCGCCATCATGACCTCTGCAGACATTTTTAAAGCATTTGGGGATAACATAATTGAGTTGTTGGATCCGCTGGTAATTGTTTTCTTTCTTTGCTTTCTGCCATTGGTTATAGATGTTACCGCTTTTTAATTGTATATTCTTTCATAAAACTTATTGAAACTTTTACTCTTGCTCCAACTTGTTCTCTTATCTTTGCCTTTTAGCTTGTACAACTCCTTCTCAAGTCTTCTCAAGACAAGCGCTTTGTGTGTGATGCTGCTGAAAAAGCTTTAATAGATTTGACAACTTCGGTCTCCCCTGTTTTGCTGTTACCAAAGTTGCAACCTTACCTTAAGAACCGCAATCCCCGTATTCGCGCGAAGGCTTCAATGTGTGTTTCCCGTAGTGTACCACGATTGGTAAGTACTTGAAGTTATCTCCAACTTCCGTATTTATATAACTTATATGTTTTGCATGCTATTCATCTTTATTATAACTTCACATAGGAAAGTCTTCTCTTCCGCTCTATTTCACATGTTGTCTCCATCCCGGAATAAATACTGGCCTTACTATCCTAGTTTGTACCAAACAACTTACAAAATTATTTATTAAGTTTCCCATTCTACGCTTAATCACCAGACTGCAATGTGCATTGATTGCATACTTATAACTGCATGCACTTTATAGGAGTAAAGTTAGCATTTAGTTATTACATGATGCATTAATTACACATTCCTAAGACTTTGTGCCTTTTGTTTGATAAACATCTATGCAATGCCTAATTTTTATGTGGTACAGCCTCAGGCAAGCAGAATATGTGCATCGGATGTAGGCATGTAGCTTCATTAAAGTGCCTTTAGCCACTATTTTTGTAATCTTTGTACACCTTTACTAAGGAATTAATGAATACATCAATTGCCTTCCATATGTTTTTAACATTGTTATTAAAATGTGATGGTATTATAACAATGATCCTTAATGCTGCCTGGCTCATCCTGTTTCCCAGTTAAGTCAATTTATGTGCTGTGTGTTAGATTGTGCTGTCTTTTTATTCTTGTTTCTGATAAAACTTCCAGTGGAGATCTTGTGGTCTTGTAGAGCAGTGTTTGTTTCTGGCGATTATTGCAAATTATGTGTTGTTCACTTGTTCATGCAGCGGAAATGAAGCAAATTGGAAAATATTTATGCAAAATTGGAACTAATATCATGTTACCTTAAGGTTGATTATCATTTCTATTTTTTGAGATTAACATGTTTTTGTTTATTTTGTTTTTCATAAAGGGTGCTGAAGGAATCAAAGATTACGGAATTGACAAATTGACCCAAATAGCATCAGCCCAACTGAGTGACCAGCTCCCTGAGTCACGAGAGGCTGCTCGTTCTCTTCTGTTGGAGCTACAAACCGCATATGAAAAATCTCCTGTTTTGGCACCCGAACAAGAGACACCTTCTGAACAACCTAAGGTATATTCTTGGGAGCAATTCTGTGAATCTAATCTTCCAAAATTAAGTGCTCAAGCTGTACTTCGTGTCACTAGCATTACACGAGAGGGTCTTGTTTCAGGCTTGTAACATCAAAGTATACACCATCTGTTACTCTATGTATGATTTCCCCCCCTATCCTTGAATCTTTTTTACATGTAAATGCTTTTGCATTAAATTTGAAAAGGTGATTGAAGCATGTAGTTGCAATATGTGTCCTATACATTCTACAGCCATTGTTGTTTAATTTTGAAATGCATATTATACAGTTCTATGTGTATTGCTTCAGGTTTGTGCATTTTTTGCTTCTTTTTTTGTAGTTGCCTGAAGTATATTTGTTAAACCTTAACTTCTATTACGTGTTGATTTATACATCACATGTAGCAGGACATGCTTTTACAGTTTTTTATTCCCAACAACCGGGATTCATGACACAAATGAAACATAGAATCACTGGATTTGATGTATGAGGAGAGCTGATAAAAACTAGGTTTTTGAGTTGACACTTGACTTGACTGACTAGGACTGTTACATCGGGCTGGAGCACCTTCGGCTTCTTTGATTTGCAATGCTTTCATGTTCTGTTAGTCGTATATCATTAGATCTTACTAGTAAGTTTTAAAGTTTTATATAAATTAATAGAGTAAATTTTGAGTAGGTTCACTGGTCTATGCGTATATTAATATTAAATATATAAAAAAAAAACTTGAAAAGCTGGTCTAAGATGGGTAAGGACCGGCATGTTCTATCAGGCAATCATCTGATGGTCTGGTGCTCATTTTGTAGCTTTGGGCCTGATAGGACACAGGACCAGAACTGCCTTTTGGAGCTTTGGGTCTGATTGGATCAGGACCACTTATTTTGTAGCCTTGGGCTTGATAGGACCGGGACCGCTTGGCACAACTAAGTTATCCTAGGATCAGACGATCAGTCTCTGGCCAATGTGTTTATTATCCATCTCTAGATGGAAGAAAATACATTCTTCAGTGTTAGGTAAGCAATCTTTCTTACCAATAAATGGGGTCGAAAAGTTCTCCACCACGCAAGAGGAAGAACCAAATCGAAGCCCAACCAGAAATTTATTACGTCTGTTGAAACACGATTAACTTTGTTTTGCTAGTCAGTTGTCCGTTACCCTTAATTCTTACCCATATATTTTGTCCTGTATGTAAAACAAGTTTAACCACCTTCATCCACCTATAACCAAGGCTCACACCAACCCCGTCTGTATTCATCAGCCACACCCAACAATGTTTCTGGTTTCGGTTGCATAACTGAAAAATGAGAAAGAGTAAGGTTTGTTAGTAATGACTGATGATCATGTCTCTATAGGTGTTGCCACTGAGGTTATTTTCTGACAATCACAGTTGATATGACGCCTTTCTTTGTGAGTACTGTGGTTTTGGTCATGATTTAGTCTAGACTTGCTAGGAGAGTGTTAAGTAAAAGTGTAAGCAGTGATGGTGGTGGTAGTAACAGGATGGTGGAGGGATGTAGAGAAATTTCATTTGATTTACACGAAAGAAAGACAGGCATGTTGCCATAGAAGATGATTGTGCTAATGTGGGAGATTGAACCATGTTTATAACTACAGGTTACCTGCTAACTGGTGTGGATTTGTGACTTGAGTACACCCATATGTTCAATTTGTATAGCCACCACCATCGCCACCACTGTTGGTGCAACCGTTTGAACCTCTAAACAACGGGTCTTGGGAGGGTAGGGTGGGATGGGAGCAAACCTTACCAACAACCGTAATTAGCGTAATATAGTGTCAAAATAGTAAACAATTAACATTATCCTCATCATCATCATTATCATGATTGAAGCCAAACTAATAAGTTACAAAAGTGTCACCACCTTTGTAACCCTCTTTGGCTCCAATTATATACATACTTGGGAACTCAGGATTACAATAAAAGTTGAAATGACACAAAAAGTCGTTATACTATTTACTAGTTACAACAAAACATGCAAAATCCCATTAACATGCTTGTAACTCATACTCTTACCATCAACGCCGTGTGACGTTAGCTTCATTGGGTTGTACTATATGAATTTCATATTGTACCTTTCCAACTTTAAAACCTAGGCTCATCTGGTTTGAACAACTGAGGCATTTTCAGACTAGTAGAGGAATCAACCGAAGTAACTTTATGATGATCACCAATTCCCCTTCTTGTATTAGCAGCAAATCTTGATGCCATCATGGTGGCTCCCACCCCAAACTGTTGACTGCCACCCTGACCATCACTTGATGGTGAACTGCCTCCGCTACCCGACTCGTAATAATAACCATCAATTATCTCTCCTTCTTGATTGTAAAACGCGTTTTCTTGAAGAGCCAATTCTTTTGCAAGCTTTCTTCGTTTATATTTCCGCCAAGCGGCTTGTATGAAACACGCACCCCATGTTCGCCATTGGTGAGAGTAGTATCGAAATGCATGTTGTAGCTTCTTGCTGTGAAGATATTTAAATTGGTTGGCCACAAACTTAAGATCTTCAGCTCGTAACGCAAAACCTTCTACTTCTGTGAGGGTTCTGACCGATCTTGTTGAAGAAGGGTAGCTTGTGGCGTTTGGTAACAATGCCCAGGTGAGTAATTCTTCGCCACAGAAGTCGCCTGGTCTGAGGGTGATGGAATTGAAGAATCCGGATCTTCCGCCGTCTGTTGTTGAGCTTTCCAACTGTCCTCTGATAATAAACAGCATCTCGTTTACTGGATCGTCTTCGCGAACAATGTAAGTGCCTTGTGTGCTTAAGGATGACACGAGTCTTTCGCAGATGGCATCAAGAAGGTTGTCATCCATTTGTGAGAAGAAAGGCACCTGTGGGACAGAGGGGATAATTTATAGATGTTACATATTTCAGTTAGCATGGTTAGAAGGGTGTTTGAATGTGTAATTTGAAAGTGATTATGTGATGATAAACTTTTATTGTTTGTTCCAAGGTATGACCCACTAAATGTTTCATCAAGTTTTTGGAGACAATTAAAATATGTTGGAAATATCATTGAATATTAGTAAAAGAACATGTCAATGAAATGAAGATGAGGAAACATACTCGGCGAACAAGATTAAGGCATAGATGACGTTGAATTTCACGACGGAGATCTATGGGCAACGACTGTAGAATGTACTCTTCATCAACGCCTCTTGTTGCAAGCCATTTATACTGAACAAAACGCCGAACTCGATCCTGCAAATCTTGAGGTAATTGACGGTGCCTCATCCACTCCTCTGTATCTCTTTTCTTGATTCTCCATTCTTCGAGCCTCACAGTCATGGATTGCAGGTATGTCTTAAAAGAGAATGATGCAAGATGGTCATGTTTTATAAATGTTCCAGGAGCAAGACGAATAATATAATAATACTTGCTGAATACTGAAACCTTAATGAAAAGATACCTGCATGTTGCCTATCAACTGTGCAAACAGAATTAAACCTCCAATACATATGGCGGAACAGAATAACGTCTCACCAATATAGATACTAGTTTCCAAATTCTGTCCGTATGAACTGGAAAGTGATACAAAAGAAATAAGCATTAATAAGAAAAGGGTTCCAAACAAACATATAAACTAGATGTGGATATTTGATCAATTTACATCAAAATGGTTGAAAGTCGTCCATAGAGTCTATAAGAAAAGGACAAGTGTTGGCAAGTCAGCCCCACCTGACCTTATTTCCACCTCTAATATAAATCATTTAGAGCTACTTTCATCTAGTACACATCAAGAATTTATTTACATTTTAGATTATCCTTGATTATCTTGAGATGAAATACTAATTTCATGTTAAATAACACAAAACTGCATACTAATGTTTGAAGTCTAAATTACTTTTTTGGCCTTAAAGAACCTACTGCTAACAGAGTGATGGAACAAGCATTGGCTTCAACCAAGAATATTAAATAAGCAATTCAAGAACTAGTTGCACAAACAGATTCCCATATTATGAAATGTGATGGAGATGGTACCTCAAATTTCTTAAACCCCACCACAGACAATATAAATACTTCTCAAAGAACTTGGATGAAGCAACTTCGCTCGTAAAAGCATCCGCAAACATTCCAAACTTAAAAGGAGAAGTTTCATTGCTAGCATCACATAGAGTTCTCAAACTTGTCGATTCAAGCCATTTCTTGCGTTCGGGTTTATTCACACTGTTACAATCCAAAAAGCTTATACACACTTTTGATGCCATGTCCGCTTTACACCCTTGTTGCCAGCAGGAATGCTGGCGCCCTATAGACATCAAATACCATGAAGCCCCCAGGACCTGATTCAACACCATAGTTACAAATGCTGATCCTGAATTCAACTCTTCCTTCACAATAATCATTAAACACAATTATGGTATCCCTTAACATATGCAATTAATCATGCTTTATGAGGCAGGCGTTCTAGTGTTTATACAAGCAAAGAAACGGCATAATGATGATGGAAAGAGGGTGAAAGATGCTTACATGACTAGCAAGCATGTAGAGTAGTAGATTGTAAGCAGCTCCCGCCCAAGCTGTTTTAGCCACAAAACCTGTAGACTTTATAATCCGCTGATTCAATGGAAAAATGACAAACAATCTAGGGATATACTGAATCAGAACGATAAGAGATAGCGTATTATTAGCATGATCTTCGCTGTTCCGTTTCGTTGCTGGTATAATGAGCTCATGAACTATCTGCAACACACAAAAGGAGTTACAAAAGCTCAATCAAACACACAAGACCCCTTTCGAATCAATTATATAATGAACATAACACTGCAATTAGCCCCTATAACGAGCTCAAATTTGCATAATCTCTTCAAACCTACTGCAGGAATAAGATTTAGCCCTAATTTAACAAATCAGCAACAACAGTGTTAGTTTTCAGACATAAAACGAATCAGAATTTAGAAACTCACCTGAGGCAACGGTAGAGAAGCAGCTACATCGATGATGAAATCCGACTTCAAATACCTTCTCGCAATCTGACGTTTATCCATCACGAGCTCACCCCTACCGAAAACCTTCGAGCTCGGAGCAATAAACGCCGTACGAAACTTCATAATAATATGCAACACAAAAAACACATCGGCAAACGACCGCCACGTGTTGATGGCGATAGCGGCGGCGTTATCGGTGGTCATACACGTATCTCCACCGACGTACGGCAGGTAGAAATACAGAGGATCGATGAACAGAGACACGAGGCACATAACGAGGAAGAAATGGTTCCATCGAGTGACAACGTCGCCGTTTGGATCGAGGATCTGGTAATGCCACAACGTCTCGCTGTTGACTTGATCGGAGGCGACGGTCTTCGCCGCCGGCCGGCTAAGGGATTGCCGGAGGCGGAAGGCCGGCGTCGTCAGCACGCGGTTCATCATCATCCCTCACGGCGGTGGGTTCCGATCGATCACGGTGGTTTGGGTGGCGAGAAATTGCGCGCCAAAAAATGTACGGTGTATGGTGGTTAATTAAGTTGTGATAACAGAAACCATTGATTTACGAAATTATCCTTGGTTATGTTTGTTTGTAGATTGATTTGTTTAAGTTTGTTTTAAATTTGTGGACCTTTAATAAGAAATGTGTCCTTCATTTTATGTTTGTCATCTAATTTCCCCTTAAGACTAATAGAAGTACATCACAATCTTTATTGTATAAGACTATAAGATTTGAACTTTTAATATTTGGGTTATGATACTAATACACACCATATAACCATATTATGATGTTCCATTAGATTATTAGAGATAATAGTCTACAACATATGTTTAAATGTAATAAATTTGTATAATTACTGTATACGATTTCATAACAAATCACAATTAGAAATATAATCATATAATTATTAGAAAAAACCACATAAACGGTACATAATGAGTCAAAGGTGATTAGAAAAATAGAAAAATATATATCATCCCGAATGCATGCATGTGTACGTATGTGCATACGGTTGTGCGTTTAAAATAGTAACACTATCAAACTTTCATAATGCACGTATGTAAATAAAAGTACGTTTGAAGTAATGTGTATTAGAGTATACATATAGCAACTAATCAATGCTTACAGTCAAATATAATTCGTTAGCAATCAACACCAAACATAAAAAAATCATATTTATTTGTTATCATAACCAAATTACATAACTATACTAGAACCCACGCACATAAATGGACGTAAATATCATCGCTCGTAATAAAATCTCATTTACTTGTGTCATAGTCTTATTGGTTCCTACACTTCTTAAAAGAAATACACTTTGTACCATAACCGGCCCATATGTTGTACATATGGATATATATTCAAGGCTTTACTAGTATCTAAATTAAATGATAGTAGTAATAATTGTTTTTCTCAACATTAATTTAAGAAAGGGAATTTAAATCAAAGCATCTTGTTAGTCCAGGTTGGGTCTTGTTGTTGTGTTAATCTTTTTTAGCATGCTAAAAGTCTAAAATAGGCTTAGATCTCAGTTGCAACACATAAATAAACTTGTTAGGAGGTCACCCACAACCAAAGCGTTAGGAGCACTATCCAACAATCAAGTCACTAATGTGTAACAAGAATACATTTCAAAAGTATATGATGTAACCACTCGATGTTGCTCCCTTTGATCATAAGGAGTTTATGAATTTGCTTTTAGTTATCGGGTGAAAACTTTCAAACATGTCAGCCATCATTTAATTGTTCTCGCTCAAGCGAACTTAACAGTGAAGTTTTCCTCTCGATCCCAACTAATGCACTCGAAAGGCATTAAGACAAGACTTTTCTTATGACTCTAAGATTCTCTTCCGTCCACAACCAACGTGAGTCGTGAGATTCATGAAAGGTAACTGGACGTTGAATAATAAACTTCCAATAGGAAAGATCGATCCATGATCTCAGTCCGCTAACAGATCACATATATAGACAGAACAATTAGATTGAGCCATACCTTAAACCTTAAATCTTAAATTAGTTTGTATTTTCAATTTATAAAAGAAAACTCAGTGTCCCTAGGAAATAAGTGCCATAAGTGGATCAATGCACGAGTTCCGACATTTTGGTGGTGTTGGGTGTCCCCCACGGCGACACTACCTTCGCTCCTCTTTCACCAAAGTAAATAATGCCCCCCTCACCCGCACTTACTTTACTCATGCACGTGATACCCACGTTCTTTTGTAATTTTAAATTTGTAACCCCATTTTTATGCTTATTTCTGGTCATGCACGAAACCATTAAAACCAACGTAAGCGTGCTTAGGTGGAAGCAATCCAGGGATGTCACCTGAAAGTTTTCTTCCGGGTAATCAAAAGCAAATATGTGAGCTCCTTGTGGGTAAAATAGACAATATTTGTGATATGAGGGGCCAAATGTTACATTATCGGTTTGCCTCGTCAAAAATCATAAAAACGAAAGTCAATATTGGCAACGATGATGTTCGCTTATAAACCACATTAGTGACGTCACTTGCTATAACCTACAATATTAGAAAAAAAATATTTGCTTTGGATACAACTCATGTATACATTATACAATATACACTTAAGTGCATGTGTTTTATTATATTTTCATATGTGTCTATCTTTTTTAATTTGGTAAATATTTTGATTTAAAGCTAAATTATAAAACCTTATGATTTAAACTTGAACTAGGTAGATAACCACCGGCGCGTTGCGCCTCTTACCATGCAGTGGTGATCATAGGACTCAGAATACGCGTCTCGTTGTGGCTGCAAATTGTCATTTGCCGCGCCAAAACAACGATGTCATGACTACTTTTTTATCATCATCGTCTTTAAACCGTCATGAAAAATTGTAACTGATTAGGGGCCAAACAAAATGAGGGCGCGAGGGGGGGGGTAATATGCGAACATCAAATCCTTTGTAGTCAAATAACAAACCGAAGAAATAAACTCCAGACCAAGTTTGCTTTTCCGTATATAGGTCATCCGAAGAAGCACATCAACATGTCAAAGAACACATGATGCACAAAATAATATACCCAACAAAATCCTGCCCCAGAAGACCAAAATGTCTTCATTGTTATAAAAGTTGGCTGTTAGAACAAACCATCAAGTGAAATGAGCTCAAGCTCCGCCTCAGATGAGATCGACATGTGTGTTTCCTAACAGCAACCAAACTCATAGTCAGTTTCAAAAGAAATATCACAATCATCAATGCATGTCTGTTCCACTAACCAGTAAAACCATTAATCAAAGACAAACCTAGAACAGACTATCAAGTGACAAGAGCTTAAGCTCGGTCTCAGATGAGCCAGGTCATCGTCATCGACATGCATCTTTCAAAAAATCAGCCCAACCACATGAAAACCAACGAAGTCTCAAATGCGAAAACCGTCATCATCGTCGACTCTTTCACCAATCAAAGAATAGCAAGTCTCAGATGAGGGACCCCTCGTCATCGCCGACTAAACGATCTCAACTTACCCAAATAAAGGACAAACCGGCCGAGACCAAAGCTTCATAATGAGCAGCTCCCAGCGGCGATGACCGAGGTTCCACGCTACAAGGAGACCCAATCATCAACACCGACAACGAACAACAAAAACAATAAAACAGAGTTCTGAAAACCCCTAAATAGGTTTTGAAGAGACAAGGAGAGAAAAGGGCAACAATGGTTGTCGAACAAACGCCGTCAACACCAAAGGAGACCTGAGCGCTGACGCAACCAAAGGCGGTCGGCAGAAGCCGCAGCCGTCGCCCTCTCTCTCTCTCTCCAGAATCAAACAGGAGGGTTAAACCCCCAAACCCTTTTTCTCGGCCTTTATGAACAAAATAAGGGCAGAAGGATAACATGCAAACATCAAAACTCTTGTGGCCAAATTTAAGAAAATAAAAAACCACTATTCATTCAATTCGTTTATTAATATAAGGATAATATATAGAATGCATGCATAAATAATATATAATATTAATTTAAGAAATAAAAAAAGAGAAAGAAAAGAAAACATGATTACATCTACACATGTGGCTAGTGTAAAAAATCAAACTTACAAAATATAATGGCCAGCTTCAAAAGGCAAAAACAATATATATTAATAGATGTATATTTTATTCAAAACATTCTGCTAAACAAAAACTTCACAACCGTTTAACTGCCCCATTGAGACATGATACAATAATCGATTCACAAAATTGGTATAGGTGAACATACCTAGTATTTGAATTCTAGTATTTCTTTCGAAAAGTCTTTTAACTTTTAACAACGAACCACCAACCCAAATGACACTTATTTTAATAGCTAGGTAAATTTAAAAACAATAAAGCATATTACAGAATTAGAAATCAGCTTTTCTCTTTCATCTATATGATTTTTTTCTCTTTCTACGGAATACAAAATTAAAATGCTCAGTTTGCTCTTGTTTTCATTTCAAAAAACGTCAATTCACACGCTTCTAATCCTATCTAATCTGTACTTTTTTATTAATCATAGGACTTATAACCATAAGTTGGTTTTAATGGTTTCGTCGAACCAACATTGCGATGGACACATAGGCACCGAGCCATCCAAAAGATGAAGGGGTGTGGTGTTGAACACCACGGTGTCATCGATCCAAACTTGAAACAAAAAAGAAAATAGCAGTGACACCGTGAAACTAATGATGTAGAGTCATAATGTCTTTACACAAGTGAAACAGTGACACGATATCACTAAAGATAGTCTTCAACGTAGACACCTTTGTTTTACATCTTGTTACGCTTTGCCACATGCCTTTGGAAGTTCTCATTTGCTCACATATTCATTCTACCACCTCACTATGTGTCCCCTTTTTAGCTTATTCTGTTACATTAACAACACTATATTCTCTCATCCTGCTCATACCGCCTTTACTCTGTCCCCTTTCACTCTCTCCGTTGGTCTCATCAACCCAAAAAGAAGGATTCTGTCCTCAACAACACGTCAAAAATCAAAATCATCCACACAAACCACAATCAAAGTCTCAAGATGTTCTTTACGCTTCATCATAAACGCAAATTTCACCTTTCATAGCTGAAACATCATCACCATGATCACCAACAACTGGGTGTTCTGCATACCCATCTTCTTTCTTCTGTTTTCTGCATCATTCTTTCCATCAGCCTCTGCAACTCCACCCGCAAGTAAGCACCAAACCCCCGATCTTCTTCTTTTTCATGTTCTTGATCACAAAGATGCTTGATTTTGCACTTCAATTGCAGAAATTGTCAGCGGCATTGCGTCGAACATCTTGTCTGCAGTTTTCAAATGGGTGTGGTCTCTGAAACCCGATACCAAAATCGGCATGGGTTTGTTCAATTTCATCCCTATTTTTGTAAGAAAGATTCTTGAGTTGGTGATTTGAGGTGGTGATTTTGTATATGCAGCTGTTTCGAGTCGATCAATGGTGAAATATGAAGGTGGGTATTCGGTAGAAACTGTATTTGATGGAAGCAAGCTTGGGATTGAACCTTATGCGGTGGAGGTGACTCCTTCTGGGGAGATTGTCGTCTTGGATTCTGAAAACAGTAACATTTACAAGGTCTCAACACCATTGTCAAAATGTAAGTTTGATTATCCTTGTGAATCTTGAAGTAATCATATGGTCCTTTGTAAATCATACACGAGTGTGTGTTGATTTTTTGTGAAATTTGGAGTTTTAAAATGACTACAAAAGGCAGAATGTAGTAGGATCATATTATTACAAACATGGTGAGTAGCATGCTGTTGTGTTAATTGGTTTGTAACAAGATTAAGGTGGTATTTGGATGGGTGCCTAAAGTGATTACACTAATCACTTTTGAGTGGTTGGATTATGATTATGATTATGATTTATTTATTATAAAATTGATTATTGAGATAAGTAGAAATTTACCTTATCTATCCCTAGTTTTAGCCAACTGATTATCTAATTCTCATATTTCAACTTGAGAAAAGCACATCTAAACGCCCTCCTAAAATGTGAAACTTCCTTGTAGTTTTTGTGAGCTAGAATCTAAGTTAAGTTAAATCCAAGTTAAGTTTATTAGATCCGTGAAGACGTGTGACCCACACATCCATTATACACTTTTGTCCCTAGTGGAACATAAACTCACAATCAACTGGATTGCCTATACTTTTGTTTAGAGGAATACTCATCTTTAAGTATATTAAGCTTGTCTTATTGAATGATTAAGAATTTATTCCTGTTAATGTTTATATGCCAACCTGCTTTTTTCTCCTAAAGCTCAAATCTGACCAGTGACTTGTTAATCTTTATTCTCTTTAGTTTCAGTTCAAACTCCCTTTTTCCTTTATATATTATAACCAACACTTTGAATCTTCTATAGTGAAGTTAGATCCACGTGTCTTTCTTTTGAATTCATAAGCATCAACTTGAACACTGCTTTTATTCTTATTCCTTTGGTCATAACCGAGTTTATACTTTACGTGTAACTGTTTTCTTTTTCTCATAAGCTTCATTTGGTTTTAGTCGCCTGCAATTTATGAATTAGAATGAATGGTTGTTACAGATAGCCGACCAAAGCTTTTAGCTGGTTCACCCGAAGGGTTGTTTGGGCATGTGGACGGGAAGCCAAGAGAATCCAGAATGAACCACCCGAGAGGACTTACAGTTGATGACAGAGGAAATATATATGTGGCTGATACCATGAATATGGCTATCAGGAAGATCAGTGACACAGGTATTTAGAGTGAAAATATAACCTATTACGTTCTACATTCGCTTAAAAATAACTATCTTTATTACTCATCAGTTTCTTGTTTTCTTTTTTCTTTTGTGAAAAAAGTTTGAGATATATAAAAAGAAAGTACACTGGAGGTGTACAAACATAGAATAACCGAAAGCCAATTTCTTGTTATATATGCTGGACAGGAGTTGTAACCATAGCTGGAGGAAACTGGGCACGTGGGACAGGTCACATTGATGGCCCAAGTGACAATGCAAAATTTTCAGATGATTTTGATATAATATACGTTGCTAGTAGCTGCTCTATTTTAGTTATTGATAGAGGTAACCAAGCAATTCGAGAAATTCAACTTCATGAGGATGATTGTTCACCTTATCAGTATGATGGCGAACAACATTTAGGTAAAAACAAAACAACACTTTTCACTAATATGCTTCATCTGTTGCTGATTTTTATGCTTCTAAGGAATTAATATTTGGTTGATTATGATTTCAGGGATAGCAGTTCTTGGCGCTGCTGTGTTCTTCGGCTTCATGCTGGCATTGTTACAACGTAGAGTTAGTGCGATATTTTCATCACAAAGTGTAAGCCGTCATAAGATCAAAATCTAATACAATTTTATATTATTGGATGTAGAGCATGATTTAGACAGTACGCCAAAACACAATTTAACCCGTGTACTTATGAATGAGCCTAATCGGGTTATGTTTAATCTATAATGGGTCAAACATGTAAAGCAAAAGAGTTTACTATTATATGCACTCTTACATTCATAATATTTAGTTATTTGCTATAAAGTTCCTGCTAACCAACCGTGAATGTTATCTAGCTTCTGATCATTTATGTTTTTGTTTTATCGTTTTCTTGCAATCCATATTGATATGTGTGATAAAAGATTGTTAATCAACTATAGGATCCAAGACCTGCAATGAACAGCATTTCGCCACCTTCATATCAGAGGCCCATGAAATCAGTAAGGCCACCACTAATTCCCCCGGAGGACGAACACGAAAAAGAAGAAGAGGGCTTATTTGCTTCAATGGGAAAACTTCTTATGAAAACTGGAACAGCTGTTTTTGAAATTTTTGGTGGTTCATCAAGTTCCAAAAAGAACCCGCCACGCACTCATCTTCAAACACATTACCCACAACCCCCTCAATTTTCCAACGCTTGGCCAATGCAAGAAAGCTTTGTAATTCCTCGTCAAGATGCTCCCCCGCCTCTAGAAACCCGTACCCGTTTATGACCAAGACTCCAGAACCAGCAGAAAGACCACGTCCTTCTAAGCAGACTCGATATATCTCCAGTGGACAAAGCAGTGAATACTTTAACCAACAACAAATGCAACAGTTCCAAAAGCATCAACATCGTCAACAACATCATCAGAAACATTACTCATCGGGTCCTCAAACTTATTACGAGGAGAAGAGTGAGACGACCAACGAGGTGGTCTTTGGGGCGGTTCAAGAACAAGATGGAAAGCATGGAGCCGTGGTGATTAAGGCTGTTGATTATAGTAACCACCCCAACTATGGTAGCCAAAATGTTCGGTCCAGGTATAATTACATGGGTTATGCGTACGGTACATATTCATGAATCATGATGTGTTTGTTGTCTTTTGATGTTTTGACATTAGTAAGATGATGCGAATTTGATCATAGGCCTTATAATAGAATAGAAGTTTAATCTTATTCAGTAGCTGTAACGTTTTATGGGTTTGTCTTCTGTAGTTATGTTTGACAGTTTTCCCATTTAGCTTAAAAAAGGTTTTTGTCATTTAACGCACGCCTCTCATCATCAATGACTTTGCACCTATACGCGATTTAAAATGGACGGGTTAGTTAAAGGGCATCTGCCTATGATCGAGCACATGGTCGAGGATAAGAGTGAGTGGAGGCGTAGAATTAAAGTCAGGGATTACTAGTGGGCCTTGATGCGATAGTCCGCATTGTTAATATCATAGTAAAAATTTATCTGCCTATGTTTTGCCTAATATCGTAGTAAAATTTATCTGCCTCAAACTTGTCTCAATGATGTTGTGTGCGCTTTTGTAACGTATGCTTAATTGCTTGTGTGAGGTACGCATTATTATTCTGATGGTTATGAGTAATGCTATTGCTTATGTGCTTATATAGCTTGTGTGATGTATGTGATGTATGCAATATAATCTTGTTATTTTGTTTATGGACATGCATATGCATATACAAAACTCTATTGTGATGTATGATTATGTGATATATCCACTATAATGTTGGCTGTTATGTTTGTCGAGCCGGGGGTCTCTTTGGAAGCCGTCTCTCTGTCTTCCAAGATAGAGGAAAGACTGGTAAACGCCTACCCCTCCCAGACCCTACTTTCAGTGGGATATACTGGGTATATTTGTTTGTTTGTTTATTTTAGTTAAAGGGTATACATATGAGTTATAGTGCTGGAGAAATGGGTCGGATTATAAACTGCTACTGGATGCATCTAATCATGACATGAATCATTTTTAATAAAGTAGTTAAGCTGGTTTAGTTTTTTAATAAACTTTATATGGAGTTTTTCGAATTAAAAATTCTGTTATTTTCAACTTCCAATGCGCCTATGTATTTTTATGACATGCTTGAAGCGTGGTAGACCAGTTGGTTCTAAAGATCATTAATGGCAGGAGCTAAGTGATGAAAATAGTAAAGTTTAGGTACTACGATAATGATATCCTAAGTAAACACGAGACGGTGATGGTTTCACATGAACGTTAGGTATTTGAAAACCGAAGGATTCGGTAAATTATATCATGTTTAAAATATATGATAGTAAAACGTCGATTATAATTGAAACTAGTTTTATACCCGTCCGGTGGTCGGGTGATTTCATATCATAATGTCATGATCATCTTTTTTTGTATTTTAAACAAATATATCATTTGTTTGAAACTAATGTAACTTGTTAGTATAAGGACAAACGACTACATTAAAAGAACCACAAAATAATGAAAATTAATAACTATTGAACGACTGTAAATGTAAGTGGTACAATCAAAGGTTGCCATGGTGTCTTATTTCTAAATACATGAAGCATTCAATAACTACAATACCTAGATCTACCCCACTAGCAACCTAACCAAATATAGTTATAATATTAGGGATGACAACAAAATCAACTACAAAAGGTAAGAACCTGATGATTTTGATCATAAGATAGTTGTAAATGTAATGACAAACATTATTTAGGTAACCAATACAATGAACTAAAACTATACATATAAAACCAACATTAATCAAGAAACACATCACGAATGTCAAATTCTACCAAAATCAATCTGTTAAATTAATTGAGTAAAGAAAATACAACTGGCCATTCAATTTTATGAAATATAAAAGTGAATCTAAAATATGAAATCTGAAATTTGATCATTGTGACTATGTCATAAGAGAATCAAGAACTAAGAAGAAGAATAAGAACATTTGATTTGATCATTGTAGCACTAACAGTTTTGTAATTGATCCCCACTAAATTCTCCACCAAGAAATTAAAAGAAATGTCACTCATGGTACCTATGAAAAAGTAAACAATGTTAAAGCCATAGGTATCAGAGAGGAATCTTTGTTATCTTAATATCGCATAGAAAAAACTAATGCCTAGAGGGGCAAAATGGTGGGTATGATTTGAAAAGAGGATGTAACCATGAAACATCATCTTCTTGAAGGACTTAGATTGCAACCAAGAGATGAGTAGGGCTGTAGGGGCTTTTTGTAAGTTGATGAAATGAAAGCTTTGTGATCGCCATTGCAAAATCAACCCTCGTCAATAATGGTTTGATCTTTCCTCCACCCAAACTCCTGTTTTCATATCGATTCAAGAAAAAAGATTAGAAATGCGTCAATTTAAGAAGAGAAGTAGAGGGTATTTACCTAGACAACTACAACAACAAACACTTAAGGATACGACATAATGATGAACAAAAGGGGACAACTCCATACCTGCTCTTGAGGGTTTTGCCAAAATGATTGATGGAATGATAAGCTATATATATTAATCGTTGTTGCATAATGGTTATTGATTTTGGGCTAATCCCAGTCGTTTATACCCACGTTCTTTTGATTTGAGCTACTGATGTTCATTTATATGGCTGAATTTTCTAGATAAATACTCAACACTGCATAGCTACCCTATTATGGCGCTAAACAATTCTCTCAATGCTAATCAACCACAGATAACCATTAATCGAAAAAAAACATACAAATTATGTTAAATAGATCCATTTGTTTATTAATATATTCTATCAAAGTAATCTAAAACCCTCTAACCATTGATCATTAGAGAAGAACATCATGAATATTAGGAACACATACAATGTTTATTAGGAGTATGCAAACGATTTAAACCCCTTGGCCTCCACCCGAACCGACCCATAACTTGAACCAAACAATTAGTAGACTAACACATTAAGACTAATTGTTATTATATAACCTAAGGAAAATAACTCTGCTTTCCACACCATCATGGAGTCCATCATCATGGCAATTTGCATTCACCAATATAAATGTATGACAGTAAATCTTAAATGAAATCATCAAAACTATAGCTATAATCTATATACTATAATTATAACTATAATCATACATTCATACGTGCTTATGTTATGAAGATTCATAATGTTTTATAACTAATACCCTTTAACTGTAACATAAACACTAATGCAAATCACCCTTAATTAAAGTATAAATTGTATATGGTCTGATGGAATATATATATATATATACACACATATATATATATATTTCAGTGCAAGTTAATGAATAAAACACATCCGTCACATTAATATTACATAACAAACAGGTAAGGATATACCACAAAAGAGCTTGTAGGAAACCAAAT
>BJCO01636253.1:0-20859 GCA_018326465.1 Flaveria floridana
TATATATATATATATATATACATACATATATATATACATATATATATACATATATATATATATATATATAAATTACATTTTATTTCCAACCCAAGGTTTAGCAATTTCTTCTTTTGGAGATTTGTTGGAAAGATTTTGGACATCATCACCATCTTTATCGGATTTATCACGGTAGGAGAAACTAGGGTTTTGGATTTCTGAAACAAACTGTTGTATAAGTCAGAAATCATCTTAAAATTTTAATCGAAACTTATAAAACTGTGAATAGATGAGGTTATGCAACAACCGACCCCGAGGTTAACGTTCAAAACTTTGACCTCCAACAATTATTGCTACTATTATTAATATTAGTAATATTATTATTACCACCACTTGATTATTTATCCATGATTATTATTGTGTGTTCAGTTTTCCTAGATATACTTTAGGTCTTGTCTTAGAACAAAATAATTTAACGTTCTGAAATTATAATAAACACATCCAAAATATTAGAATCAATTGAGAACAATTAATTTTATGTACACACACATAATTCACGAATTGATTCAATGCATACACATCAGAAATTTAAAAAAAACACTTAACGAGGAATTACCATCCAAAATACTACACTACACAACAATAGTACACTACTTATATTAATTTAAAAAAGATAAAAATAAAATACAAACCCATCACCACCATCCATGCTCGCACCACCCACCTCCCCCAATCTCTTTCTTTCCTTTCCACTTACACAACCTACAACAACACACTACCTCTTTTCCCCATTACCCATACATGCAAATTTTCCCATACACAATTCAAACTCTCTCCCTCTCTTGCTCTCAGTTCTCCATCTGAAAACACACACACACACACTCCACACATTCCAGCTAAAAACCGTGAAGAACATCAAGAAATCGTCACCATCCAAGCTAAAACCAAGCAAGAAAGTGCCATTTGAGGGACTTTTGTACACGATTCTTGCAAGAACAAAGTGCTCCAACACTTGTTCGAGGTTCATCACTGATTCTAGACTCCACAAACTCTCAAACTCATGGTTCATTCAAAGGGTAAGCCTTAACACACCCGAATCAAGTTGTTTCTTGTGTTTTGCTTCAATAAACAACCAAAACCCTTACTTTTTTGTTTCTAGAAGAATCTTATGGCTTAGAACTTGTTCTTGAGGAGCTTTCAACATCAGACAAGGTATACATCATGATAAGTTGATAAATTATTTGTTGGAACACAAGTTAACACCTAGAAAACCCTCTTTTTACATAAAATAACACCATTTATGTACATGGTTGAGAAAACACCCAACCAAGTTTCAAAACCTGCTCAAAAACATCTTGTGAACAACTTAAAAATCTGATTTGAAAGCTACAAAACAATTAGGTGATGTTTGGGTATGATTTATAGGGTTTACACAAGTGTAAATGGTGTAAATCATCTAGTGAAAGCAACATATATGTGATACATGTTAGATCCGAGAGTTATGATGTATTTTTCAGTAGTTTTAGGTCATATGAAATGTTATAAATTGATAATATGTCTGGAAGTGTAAAAAGAAAGAACTAGGAAACAAAATGGACTTGTTTTGAAACCCGAAAAAGGAGAAAATCACTCAAAAATAGCAAAATAAAGGAAATTACCATATTAAAAAGAATTCCAGGCTATAATATAAAATTCATAGGAAAATTAGTCAGATTTGATGATATTTGGGTTAAGCTCATGAGTAAATGGAAGTTAAACGTTAAAAACGGGACTTAACCGGGTAAATTTTGAGTAATGCCTTAAAAATGATAAAAGGGACTTGAAATCCATAAATTACAAAATATTTATTTAATTTAGAGACATTTAGTCAAGAAATATGTGAAAACTTGAATTAAAACGTATTCAAACGTTTGGTTCCGGGTAAAAACGCGTTTTAACGGGTAAATCATGAAAATGAAGTTTTTAGTCAAAAGAGCCCAAAAACATATTTTGACAGCTTATTAGACTTATTATAAGTAATTAAATGATGATTAAAGGTTAATTGGATGAAAACATAAGGATTTAAAACAAACTGCAAAAACGTCGGTTTTACCGTAACCGTTAACTTGAATTTTGAGTTTTAAATCTATCAAAGGTAAAATCTGGAAATGATGAGTTGAAATAAGCCTAAAAGTAATAGAAAAATCATAGGAACTAATAAAGACCATATTTGGGTCAAGAAGTGTAGATCTATGTGGGTAGATCTATATGGGTAGATCTACTTGGGGAATCCCCCACACACAGTGCCTTAACTCTATCACAATCATTAATTCTTGTGTGAACCGTTTGTCCTATATAGGTAGATCTACTTGGGGAATCCCCTACACAGTGCCTTCCGGTCAGGAAGGGTACCCCACTGAGATCCTGAGGGATCGTTTGTGTCATATAATAAGTTTTTTTATAAGATACTATGATGAACCATCCAGCAGGTATGGTGCACTATATGAGGCTCAGTTATCCTTAGGGTTAACTGGTTTAAACACAACTTTAGAAGAGGCTAACCGGGACTGAGTGCAGGGTTGATTGTGACCCCACAACAGAGATGCTTTGATTTTAAAATTTAACTTATGGACTTTAGAGAGTCCTTTTGTCTTTAAACTTTAAGCACTTGAATTCACCAACTTTTTAGTTGACGCAAAATCTTTTTGAGCATGTTTTAGGTAATCCCTAAAGGAAGTGGCTTGATTGGAAAACCGGACTTGGATGACCTAAGATTATGACTACCCCTGGCATATACTTGAATTTGAAACACTTTGAACAATTTGAATTATGGTTGACTAAACACTTTGGATTATGTAATGAATTTGTACTTTGTATGATGGGCTAGACTGTTATAGCCCTGTTTGATCTTAATTATGTAATGCCACATTATTCTCTCCTTGTACTCTCTTGTGATAGTTTGTTTCCGTTGCCATGTATGTTGCTAGTCTGTGACGTCCCACCCTCCTTGGGCCCGGGGTGTGACAGATTGGTATTAGAGCCATAGGTTGTAGAGAAGTCGAAGATACCTTAGTAGACCTTAGGCTACAACCCTGATACCTTAGGACTATCCTTGCTTTAGGTGAATATTGGAGTAAGCGGGTTGGATAAATTGATGATTACAATTGATCAACGTAATCATGAATTTATCGGACGCGTAAATTCCAGCATGAAACTCAAAGTGTTACTTTTGGAGTATATGACTTAAGGAATTTTCTTAGCACGAAACTCGAAGTGTGACTTTTGGAGTATATGACTTAAGGAATTTTCTTAACACGGTCTAAAGCTAATTTTAATTAAACTTTCATGTCTGTTAATGTTTATTAATACTACTGCTTATGATACTACTGCTTATTGATACTACTGCTTATTGATACTACTGCCATCACTACTATTACTAGTACTATTACTATTATTATCATGAGCTATGAGAAACAAAATTACCCATGATAATTTTTACAGGATAACAAGACCATGGCTAATAGGGGAAAGGCACTTGCACACCCGACTGACGAGACTCCTCCCGTTGGGAACCTCAGGAGGGAAAAGCCCTAGACAGAGTATGAGGCATACTTACGAAGGTGTGGACATCCGGGCTGGATATCTGTGACCTCCGATGACACTGAACCATCAGAAGACTCATCGTCGGCATCCCCAGTCAGGAGCCGAACGCGCTCCAACTCGCCGCACGTCATCGCACCTACCCATTCACCTATTCCACCTATTGGGGATAGGCGTGCGCGTGTTATCACTCGCCCTTGTAAGATTTCTAGACCAGGACTTTTAGTCTCCTTTAGGATGCCCCCTGCTCCACCTCCTCCTGCAAGGACCCCGACACCAGCACCTCCCGTGATCGACCCGTCTAGACGCCTTCCTCAGAACAAGTACTGGATGCCACCTAGGCGTAGCATGTACGATTGACCTAGTGTTCTCGCCAGTGATCTGTATTCCCAGTCTAGCCGCCGGGCTAGTGACTTTGGACCTTCCATACCCACTTTGAGTGAGTTACTGAAGACCATCCAGCGTCACGAGCTGACCTTCCAGCATGCCACTCGAACATCACAGTCTGCCCAGTTTCAAGCAATGATGGAGTCCCATAGCGTGCAACGCTTAGAGCAAGAGTAGAGGAAGAAGAGCTCGGGTTGGTTTGGATGGCTGAAAAAGAAATGGCAGTGATGATAGGATGATATTGCCTGGTGGGCAGTAGGTTTTGAACCTATTCAAAGAAACTATTTTAATTATTTATTTCAGAGACTATTATTATTTATGGGGGTGATGACACCTTCCAATTTGTGAAACTATGACACTATTACCATCTTGTTTGATTGACGCTATGTTTGAACTATCTAAGAAACTATTACTATTGATGCTATGTTGCAGGGTGACTTGATTTAGATTGTAAAGTGTTAAGTGATGAAAATTGATTTGTGTACTATGAATGAATCGTCCTGTGTTAATTGAAGAAATCAATATATATACTTGTGTCGATTGTGTGCATTGTACTTGTGTGTAACTAGTTAGCGCCACTAATAAGGTAAATTTGACATAATGGGATAATTGAAACCAAAATATGTGAGATGCGAAACGAATTTATCTATGATGCCATCAAAATGCCACCCAGACGAGGAACTTGCACCGGAAGACGAGGAGCTACTAGAGGTCAACACGAGGAAGTTAGGCCGATAGGGAATCAACCACCTACTCCACCTGGAACCCCACGTGGAGGGAATGTTAAGTAGGAAAATGATGAAAGAATTGCCAACTTAGTGGCTCAAAAAATTGCTAATGACAACCCAACAGTCATCGCCCAGATCAACGCAGATCGGGGAAATGCAACCGGAACTGATGGACATGAGCATGATGAAGGCAACAACGAGGACACTGAAGAGATAAGCAATGTGTTCCTACAAGACATTCATGGCCTGCAAACCGAAAGACTTCTCACCAAGAGTGCAATCGAGACTTACAGATGGATGGATGAGATCGAGGTTTTACTAGACATCAGCGAGGCAAGCTTGAGCACATGCTAAGGTTTGCTTCCCAATCACTCAAGGGACCCGTACTGGAATGGTGGAAAACCATTATACAGCCTAGAGGAAGGAATGCTGCCGGTTAGATGAATTGGACCGAATTCAGAGATTTAACAACCAACAAGTACTTTCCAGTTAACCAATTGGAAAAGCTGGAGTCTGAATTTTTGAGTTTAGAGATGAAAGGCCCAAATTACACGGAGTACATCAACCGTTTCCTGGCCTTGTCCCGATTGGTGCCACATTTGGTGACGCTAGAGGCCAAGGGAGTAGGCCGTTTCATATGGGTATTACACCCTAAGGTTAGGAGAATGGTCTATTCTTCCAGGCCTACAACCCTACAAGTTGCAGTCGATTTTACCAGTAGCCTGACTAATGACTTGGTTAGAGCTGGTTGGATTGAGCATGTGAAAACCGAGGATAGGCAGAATGCAGTGGATGAGAAAAGGAAGTGGTTTGATGCTAGGAAGGTGGTCGGTAGCAGTGGTAGTTCAAGCAAGAGATCAGGTGAAGTTGTAAGGCGTAATGACCAAGGTAGAAAGGCTCGGAGATTATACTTAGGCAAAAGTCCTTTTTTGCAACAAGTGCAAACTGCACCATCAAGGAGAGTGCAACACGATGCCCTGTTTTAGATGCAAGCAAACTGGTCATTTAATTAAGGATTGCACGTACACGCTGGGGAAACAATGTTATGAGTGTGGAGATCCAGGACACATAAGGAATAAGTGTCCCAAGCTAGCAAATAACAAAAAAAACCAGACCTAACAAACCTAAGGGAAGAGCGTTCGTGATGGATCCGAATGGTTCTCGTAAAGAACATGATGTGGTGAACGGTATGTTTCTCATAAACAACCATCCTGCTTCCATTTATTTGATATTGGAGTGACTGCTAGTTTTGTTTCCACTACCTTTAGGCCTTTGATTGATTTGGCAACCTACAGTTTAATTGATACATTTGCCGTAGAATTGGCTGACAGTAATATAATAGAAACTAACGAAATCATCAAAGATTGCAAAATGGTCCTAGAGGGTAATTCATTTGGTATAGACTTAATGCTTATTAAATTAGGAGGTTTTGACATGGTTGTAGGAATGGATTGGTTGGCTAGAAATAGGGCTAAAATCGTGTGTGACGAGCGTTTGCTTAAGATACCTTTAGCCAACGGGGAGATGTTAGTAGTCCATGGAGAGAGAAACTGCCCACTGTGCCCCATGATATCCCACCTAAAGGCTACCAAGAGCCTCAAGAAAAGACATATAACGTTCATAATCTATGTGATGAAAGCCAAAGGGGAACAAAAGATTGAAGACATATATGTGGTGTCTGAGTACTTGGAAGTATTTCTTGAAGACTTACCAGGACTCCCTCCGACCTGGCAAGTTGAATTCCAGATAGATTTAGTACCTTGTGCCGCGCCAGTGGCCAAAGCACCTTATCGACTCGCTCCGCCTGCAACGAAGGAGCTTATGCTACAAATCCAGGAGTTTCTTGATAAGGGGTTTATACGACCTAGTGTTTCGCCATGGGGTGCTCCGGTACTATTTGTTAAAAATAAGGGTGGAGCCCTAAGAATCTGCATCGACTACCAGGGATTGAACAAGCTTACCATAAAGAACCGATATCCTCTTCCCAGAATTGATAACTTATTCGATCAATTGCAAGGAGCTAGCTATTTCCCTAAGATAGACTCGCGATCAGGATACCGCCAACTGAGGATAGAGGAAGAAGACATCCCCAAGACAACCTTCAGAACCAGATATGGGCACTATGAGTACCTAGTCATGCCTTTCGGATTGACTAACGCGCCAGCAGCATTCATGGACCTCATGAACCGTGTGTGCCGCCCATACCTAAACAAGTTTGTGATCATGTTTATTGATGATATCTTGATCTACTCTAGAAGCAAAGAAGAACATGAGAAGCATCTTCGACTAATCCTTGAACTACTCAAGAACGAGCAACTATACGCAAATTCTCCAAATGCGAGTTTTGGATGCGTGAAATCCAGTTTCTTGGGCATATAGTAAATAAAGATGGAATCCAAGTGGATCCAGCAAAAATAGAGGCTATCAAAAACTGGAAGATCCCAGAAACTACTACCGAGATCAGACAATTTCTTGGTTTGGCTGGTTATTACAGGAAGTTTATTAAGGATTTCTCATGGATAGTACAACCACTAACTGCTTTGACCAAGAAGGATACAACTTATGAGTGGGGAAAGGAACAAGATGAAGCCTTTAATTTTTCAAAGGAAAAACTATGCAGCGCACCTATCCTTGCCCTGACAGATGGAACTGAAGACTTTGTAGTCTATTATTACACCTCGTGTCAAGGATTTGGTTGTGTGTTAATACAACAGGAAAAGGTGATCGCTTACGCATCCAGATTGCTGAACGAGCATGAAAGAAATTACGCAACACACGATTTGGAGTTGGGTGCCATAGTGTTTGCTCTCAAAATGTGGAGACACTACCTCTATGGTACTAATTGTGTTATTTATACCGATCACAAAAGCCTGCAGCGTATCCTGGATTAGAAGATGTTGAATATGCGCCAGAGGAGATGGGTAGAATTACTAAGCAATTACGAATGTGAGATCCGCTACCATCCACGAAAGGCAAATGTAGTCGCAGATACCCTGAGCAGAAAGGAAAGGGAAAACCCCTTCGTGTTCACGCCTTAAGGATGAGCCTATACACTAACCTTGTCACTAGACTAAAAGCGGTACAAGAGGAAGCTCTAAAAGGGGACAAACTGGCTGATGAGTTGTTAGCAGGAATGGAAAAGCGTTTGGAGGTAAGCAATGATGGATTACACAAGTATGAAGGAAGAGCATGGGTACCAAAGAATGGAGGACTTAGAGAGGTGATTTTAGATGAAGCTCATAAATCTAAATACTCGATTCACCTGGGAAGCAACAAGATGTATCAAGAAATAAAGCCTCTATTCTGGTGCCCGGAATTAAAAGATCAATTGCCACCTACGTTGGAAAATGTCTGACGTGTGCCATGGTAAAAGCCGAGAACCAGAAACCGTCAGGAAGTTTACAACAACCTGAAATTCCTGAGTGAAAATGGGATAACATTACAAAATTCCCAAGGACCTTTCGTGGGCATGATGCTATATGGGTAATTGTAGATAGGCTTACCAAGTCAGCCCACTTCTTACAGCCCACTTCTTACTAATTCAAGAGGACTACGATTTGTCAAAGTTAGCTCAACTGTACATTGATGAAATAGTAACTCTGCATGGAGTGCCACTCTCGATTATCTTAGACTGCGATAGTCGCTTCACATCATGATTCTGGAAATCTCTCTAACAGACTCTGGGAACCTGTCTTGATTTAAGCATCACATATCACCCTCTAACCGATGGGCAAAGTAAGAGAACCATTCAGACCCTAGAAGACATGATAAAAGCTTATGTGATTGACTTTGATGGAAGCTGGGATAATCACCTTCCCCTAATGGAGTTCTCCTACAACAACAGCTACCACACAAGCATAAAAGTAGCCCCATACGAAGCGCTATACGATAGCAAATGTCGATCACCATTGAGTTGGAACGAGGTTGGTGATAGCCAAGTGATGGGACCCGACATCATGATGGAAACTACAGACAAGATAGTCAAGATTAAAGAACGACTAAGAACAGTCAGGGATCGAAAAAAGAAGTATGCCGACAGAAGACGGAATCCCTAGAGTTTCAAGTAGGTAATAAGGTAATGTTAAAAGTCGTACCGTGGAAGGGAGCTGTGAGATTCGGCAAGAAGGCAAACTAAGCCCAAGATATATTAGACCATTCAAAATATTGGCAAGAATTGGCTCGGTAGCATACGAGCTCAGGTTACCTCAAGAGCCCTACATACATGACACTTTTCATGTGTCAAATTTTAAAAAGTGCTTGGTAGACAAAACCTTAGAGTTGCCCATGAAGAAAACCAGAATCAATAACAAATTAAACTTTGTTGAGGACCCCATAAAAATTATCGATCGACTGGTCAAGAAGCTTAGGCGAAGCCGTATACCCAAAGTGAAGGTAAGACAAAACTCCAAACGAGGACCTGAGTGCACTTGGGAGCGTGAAGATAAGATGAGAAGGGAATATCCACACCTCTTGAAACCCACCCATTCGGAAACCTAAATTGAAGCTAAATTTCGGGATGAAATTTTCTAAACGGTGGGAAAATGTAACAACCGACCCCGATGTCAACATTCTAAACTTTGACCTCCAACAATTATTGCTGCTATTATTGATATCAGTAATATTATTAGTACCACTACTTGATTATATCCATCATTATTATTATGTGTTCAAGTTTTCCTAGATGATACTTTAGGTCTTACCTTAAAACAAAATAATTTAATGTTCTGAAATTATAATTAAACACGTCCAAAATGTTAGAATCAATTGAGAATAATTAATTTGTGTAAACACATATAATTAATGAATTAGTTCAATACATACACATCAAAAATTAAAAATAAACACTTAACTAGAAATTACCATCCAAAATACTACACTACACAACAATACTACACTACTTATATTAATTAAAAAAAATAAAATACAAACCCATCACCACCATCCACGGCCGCACCACCCACCTCCCGTAATCTCTATCTTTCTTTCCTACTTACACAACCTACAACAACACACTACCTCTTTTCCCCATTACCCATACATGCAAATTCTCCCATACACAATTCAAACTCTCTCCCTCTCTTTTTCTTGGTTCTCCATCTGAACACACACACACTCTACACATTCCAGCCAAAAACCGTGAAGAACATCAAGAAATCATCACCATCCAAGCTAAAACCGAGTAAGAAAGTGCCATTTGAGGGACTTTTGTACATGATTCTTTCAAGAACAAAGTGCTGCAGTTCTTGTTCGAGGTTCATCACCAATTCTAGACTCCACAAGCTCTCAAACTCACTGTTCATTCAAAGGAAACACACCCGAATCAAGTTGTTTCTTGTGTTTTACTTCAATAAACAACCAAAACCCTTACTTTCTTGTTTCTAATAGAATATTGTGGCTAATAACTTTTTCTTGAGGAGCTTTCAACATCAAACAAGGTATACATCATGATAAGTTGATAAATCATTGGTTGGAACACAAGTTAACACCTAGAAAACCCTCTTTTTACATAAAATAACACCATTTATGTACATGGTTGAGAACCCACCCAACCAAGTTGAAAAACCTGCTCAAAAACAGCTTATGACAACTTAAAAATCTGATTTGAAAGCTACAAAACAATTAGGTGATGTTTGGGTATGATTTATAAGGTTTACACAAGTGTAAATGGTGTAAATCATCTAGTAAAAGCAACATATATGTGATACATGTTAGATCCAATAGTTATGATGTATTTTTCAGTAGTTTTGGTTTATATGAAATGTTCTAAATTGATAATATGGCTGGAAGTGTAAAAAGAAAGAAGTAGGAAACAAAATGGACTTGTTTTGAAACCCGAAAAAGGAGAAAATCACTCAAAAATAGCAAAATAAAGAAAATTACCATATTAAAAATAATTCCAGGCTCTAACATAAAATCATAGGCAAATTATTCAGATTTTATGATATTTGGGTTAAGCTCATGAGTAAATGGAAGTTAAAAGTAAAAAACGAGACTTAACCGAGTAAATTTTAAGTAATACCTTAAAAATAATAAAAGGGACTTGAAATCCATAAATAACAAAATATTTATTTAATTTAGAGACATTTAGTCAAGAAATATGTGAAAACTTGAATTAAAATGTATTCGGACGTTTGGTTCCGGGTAAAAACGCGTTTTAACGGGTAAATCATAAAAATGGAGTTTTTAGTCAAAAGAGACCAAAAACATATTTTGACAGCTTATTAATCTTATTATAAGTAATTAAATGATGATTAAAGGTTAACTAGATGAAAACAGAAGGATTTAAAACAAACTGTCAAAAACGTCAGTTTTACCATAACCGTTAACTTGAATTTTGGGTTTTAAATCTCTCAAAGGTACAATATGGAAATGATGAGGTGAAATAAGCCTAAAATTAATATAAAAACCCCTAGGAACTAATAAAGACCATATTTGGGTCAAGAAAGGGAAAGAATGCAACTTTGGGGGTAAAAAGTGTAATATTTGAAACTTGAGGGCCAAAATGTAAATTTTGAAAATATAACTAAAATTCAGTAACTTTATGGACAGAAACTGTTATTAAACTTATTTTTATGAAACACACTTATATGAATTGCAAGAACTTGTCTTTCACATGCCAAAACCCTAACTTTTCTAAAAAGGAAACTTTTGACACAAACTTTTAAAAAACGAAGCCACGTGAGCTTATAATCATAAAAGACACTTAGTAAACTTCCAATAGTCTAAGAACATATGGCTTATTACTTGTATCTGGTTCATAGGGTGCTAGGGCTTAATTGATTTCTGTGATTGAAGAACTATGATTTACCTAAGGTGAGTTCTAGTGTTCCCTTTTTACTATTGATTTGGGATGAAACATGCTTTGTTTGAACTGAAATTATTATTGTGCTATTGTATGAAACTTGTATGTTGTGGATATTGTCTAAACCTGCTCTTAACTGTATCACAATCATTAATTCTTGTGTGAACCACTTATCCTATATGGGTAGATCTACTTGGGGAATCCCACACACAGTGCCTTCCGGACAAGAAGGGTACCCCACTAAGATCCTAAAGGATCATTTGTGTCATGTAACAGGTTTTTTTATAAGATACTATGGTGAAACATCCAGCAGCTATGGTGCACTGTTTGAGGCTTAGTTATCCTTAGGGTTAACAGGTTTAAACACAACTTTAGAAGGGGTTAACCGGGACTCAGTGCAGGGTTGATTGTGACACCATAATAGAGATGCTTTGATTTTAAAATTTAACTTATGGACTTTAAAGACCTTTTGTTTTTAAACTTTAAGCACTTGAATTCACCAACTTTTTAATTCACAAAAAATCTTTTTGAGTATCTTTTTGAGCATGTTTCAGGTAATCCCTAATGGAAGTGGCTTGATTGGAAAACCGGACTTGGATGACCTAGGATTATGACTACCCCTGGTATTACTTGAATTTGAAACACATTGAACAATTTGAATTATGGTTAACTAAACACTTTGGATTATGTAATGAATTTGTACATTGTATGATGGGCTAGACTGTTATAGCCTAGTTTGACCTTAATTATGTAATGCCATGTTATTCTCTCCTTGTGCGCTCTTGTGATTGTTTGTTTCCGCTGCCATGTATGTTGCTAGTCTATGACGTCCTACCCTCCTTGGGCCTGGGGTGTGATAGATTGGTATCAGAGCCACAGGTTGTAGAGAAGTTATGGATACCTTAGTAGACCCTAGGCTACAACCCTATTACCTTAGGTCTGTCCTTGCTTTGGGTGAATGTTAGAGTAAGCGGGCTGGATAAATTGATGATTACACTTGATCAACGTAATCATGAATTTATCAGATGCATAAATTCCAGCACGAAGCTCAAAGTGTGACTTTTGGATTAGATGACTTAAGGAATTTTCTTAACACAGTCTAAAGGTAATTTTAATTAAACTTTCATGTTTGTTACTGCTTATTGATACTACTGCTTATTTATTACTGCTTATTGATACTTATGCTTATTGATACTACTGCCATCACTACTATTACTAGCACTATTACTATTATTGTTATGAGCTATAAGAAACAAAATTACTCATGATAATTTTTACAGGATAACAAAACCATGGCTGATAGGGGAAAGGCACCTGCACACCCGACTGACGAGACTGCTCTCGTTGGGAACCTCAGGAGGGCAAAGCCCTATACAGAATATGAGGCGTACTTACAAAGGTGTGGACATCTGGGCTGGATATCTGTGACCTCCTATGACACTGAGCCATCAGAAGAATCATCGTCAACATCCCTAGTCAGGAGCCGAACATGCTCCAACTCGTCGCACGTCTCCGTGTATACCCATTCACCTATTCCACCTATTGGGGATAGGGGTGCGCGTGTTATCACTCGCCCTCATAAGATTGCTAGACCAGGACATTTAGTGTCCTTTAGGATGCCCCCTCTTCCACCTCCTCCTGCGAGGACGCTGACACCAGCACCTCCCGTGATCGACCCGCCTAGACGCCTTCCTCAGGAGGAGTACTGGATGCCACCTAGGCGTAGCATGTACGATGGACCTAGTATTCTTGCCAGTGATCCATATTCCCAGTCTAGCCGCCAGGCTAGTTACTTTGGACCTTCTGACCCCACTTTGAGTGAGTTACTGAAGACCATCCAGCGTCATGAGCTGACCCTCTAGCACATCACTCGAACATCACAGTCTACCCAGTTTCAGGTGATGATGGCGTCCCATAGCATGCAACGCTTAGAGTAAGAGCAGAGGAAGAAGAGCTCGGGTTGGTTTAGATGGTTGAAAAAGAAATGGCAGTGATGATAGGATGATTTTGCCTGGTGGGCAGTAGGTTTTGAACCTATTCGAAGAAACTATTTTAATTATTTATTTCATAGACTATTATTATATATGGGGGTGATGGCACCTTCCAATTTATGAAACTATTATTATATATGGGGGTGATGGCACCTTCCAATTTGTGAAACTATGACACTATTACCATCTTGTTTGATTGACGCTATGTTTGAACTATCCAAGAAACTATTACTATTGATGCTATGTTGCAGGGTAACTTGATTTAGATTGCAAAGTGTTATGTGATGAAATTGATTTGTGTACTATGAATGAATCATCTTGTGTTAATTGAAGAAATCAATATATATACTTGTGGCGTATTGTGTGCATTGTACTTGTGTGTAACTAGTTAGCACGATTAATAAGGTAAACGACTCAATGGGATAATTGAAACCAAAATGTATGAGATGCGAAACGAATTTATCTATGATGCTATCAGAATGCCGCCCAGATGAGGAACTCGCACTGGAAGACGAGGACCTACTAGAGGTCAACACGAGGAAGTTAGGCCGACAGGGAATCAACCACCTACTTCACCTGGAACCCCACTTGGAGGGAATGTTAACCAGCAAAACGATGAAAGAATTGCCAACTTAGTGGCTCAACAAATTGCTAATGCCATCCCAACAATCATCACACAGATCAACACAGATCGGGGAAATGCAACCGTAACTGATGGACCTGAGAATGATGAAGGCAACAACGAGGACACCAAAGAGATAAGGAATAGGTGTTCCTACAAGACATTCATGGCCTGCAAACCGAAAGACTTCTATGGCACCAAGGGTGCAATCGAGATTTACAGATGGCTAGATGAGATCGAGGCTGTACTAGACATCAGCGAGTGCAAGCTTGAACACATGGTGTGGTTTGCTTGCCAATCACATAAGGGACCCGCACTGGAATGGTGGAAAACCATTGTAGAGCCTAGAGGAAGGAACGCAACCGATCAGATGAATTGGACCAAATTTAGGGATTTAATAACCAACAAGTACTATCCAATTAACCCGAGTCCAAATTTCTAAGTGTAGAGATAAAAGGCACAAATTATATGGAGTACATCAACCGTTTCCTGGCCTTGTCCCGATTGGTGCCACATTTGGGGACGCTATAGGCTAAGGGAGTAGCCCGTTTCATATGGGGATTACACCCTAGGGTTAGAGGCATGGTCCGTTCTTCCAGGCCTACAACCTTACAACATGTAGTTGATTTTACTAGTAGTCTGACTGATGACCTGGTTAGAGCTGGTTGGACTAAGCATGTGAAAACTAAGGATATGAAGAAGGCAGTGGATAAGAAAAGGAAGTGGTTTGATGCTAGGAAGGTGGTCGGCAGCAGTGCTAGTTCAAGCAAGAGATCTAGTGAAGTTTTAAAGCGTAATGACCAAGGTGGAAAAGCTCGAAGATTATACTTAGGCACAAGTCCTTTTTGCAACAAGTGTAAACTGCACCATCAAGGAGAGTGCAACACGATGCCCTGTTTTATATGCAAGCGAACTGGTCATTTAATTAAGGATTGCACATACGCACTGGGGAAACAATGTTAGGAGTGTGGAGATCCAGGACACATTAGGAATAAGTGTCCCAAGATAGCAAGAGACAAAGATACCAGACATAACAAACCCAAGGGAAGAGCATTCGAGATGGATCCGCACGGTGCTCGTAAATAACCTGATGTGGTGGATATTGTCTAAACCTGCTTTTAACTGTATAACAATCAATAATTCTTATGTGAACCACTTGTTCTATATGGGTAGATCTACTTGGGGAATCCTCTACACACAGTGCCTTCTGGACAGGAAGGGTACCCTACTGAGATCCTGAGGGATTGTTTGTGTCATGTAACATGTTTTTTATAAGATACTATGGTGAACCATCTGGCAAGTATGGTGCACTGTTTGAGGCTCAGTTATCATTAGGGTTAGCTAGTTTAAACACAACTTTAGAAGAGGCTAATCGGGACTGAGTGTAGGGTTGATTGTGACCCCATAATAGAGATGATTTGACTTTAAAATTCAACTTATGGACTTTAAAGAGTCATTTTGTTTTCAATCTTTAAGCACTTGAATTCACCAAATTTTTAGTTGACACAAAATCTTTTTGAGCATGTTTCAGGTAATCCCTAATAGAAGTGTCTTGATTGGAAAACTGGACTTGGATGACCTAGGATTATGACTACCCCTGGCATTACTTGAATTTGAAACACTTTGAACACTTTGAATTATGGTTGACTAAACACTTTGGATTATGTAACTAATTTGTACTTTGTATGATGGGCTAGACTTTTATAGCCCGGTTTGACCTTATTTATGTAATGCCATGTTATGCTCTCCTTGTGCGCTCTTGTGATGGTTTGTTTCCACTGCCATGTATGTTGCTAGTCTGTGACGTCCCACCCTCCTTGGGCCCGAGGTGTGACAGGTTAAAGCTTGTTTGGGATTCATATTGAAATTATGGTGTTGAAAAGATTGACGCTTAAAATATCTTGAGAGCTTGACGCATTGCTATAGTTTTTGGTCTAATTATTTTGGTATTTAGGGTCGTTAGATGATGGAAACGTTTTGTAGAATAGAGGAGGTATGAATTTGTTGTTTGTAGGATAGAGATTTTTTAAGAATTGTATAGGAATTTTGATTGTTTAAATGGGTATATTAGATTATGCAGGACCGGTACAGGGGAGTAATACAACAGTTTCACAATGTTGGAGTGCAAGAACACTTAACAGATCAAATAGAGAACCGGTTTAATAAAACAAAGAACAAATGAAAAGAACACAAGAAGAACAAAAATGTATTGTTTTCAAGAATGATTCTAAATGTTTTACAAATATTACAAGGCTTAGTCCTAAGAACTAGTACCTGAGATACTTTATACTACATCCTACAACCGACCATATTTTCAATGTCAGCTGGAACACTAATCTAGATAACAAGATCAATGTAAAGTCAAAATATAGATTTCCTTTTCATTAATGACTATGATATGGGATTGCTCAAATCCTTATCTATTATAAAAAAAGATAAAAGTACAAAGTAGAAAGTTATAGACTCTAATACCTTAATCTACAATTGACAAAAGCATGGAGATATCACTAACTTGTATAAGTTAGTGAGTATTCAGAGATGGCAATGGAAAGTTGTTTAGATTTTGTCAAAAGCATGTCAGAGAAAGCATGTCTTCTCTGCATTTGGAAGAAATCAGTCTCCTGGCTTCAGAAGACTTCATCTTTGACTTCAAAAGAAATGGTCTTTTGGCTTCAAAAGATATGACACTTAGTGAATTTCTTTGTGTTTTATCAAATCTTCCAAAGTAACTTCCTTTGTACTTTAGTGTGCACGCTGAGAGCTCTTTCATTGCATCAGCCTTTACGTTAACTCTTACAAATCCCCCTATGCTGATGCTACCAGAACTCGAGAATCACTTTTAGTCTTGATATTAATCTGTTGACAGTCCTTATCAAAATCAAGACCACTCCCTTATTCATCAGTTAGTCAGGATTCCTTAGATTCTCATAGTATCTTCTCATGTCAAAGAAATCACGCAAATGAAGGTCAAGCATGTTTTTCTAGAAGTACACATCTTAACCCCCTTGATCTCTAATGACATACCATCTGTCTGGGTTAGTAGCAAAGACCCAAGATAAAATGGGTCTCTCGTTAGCAAGAGCCTCTACTTGAAGTGATGTAGGTTGAGTAGCCTTTTCTTGATCACTCTCAGGATGTTCTAACCCATCCTGAGGTGTAGGGATGGATGCCTTGGACCTCTTCTTCTTTTTCTTGTCCTTTATTATGGTCATGCTCTTCGTTTTTCTATACTTTAACTGAGAAGGTTGGTCTTGAGTACCAGGTGTTCCTTCTTTATGCTTATTATTTGGGTCCCTTTCCTTCATAGGTTCAGAAGGATAAGGTTCAGGACCCTGTTGTGGGTTAGAAGAAAAGCCGGTTGAGATGCAACACTAGGTCCAGGTTGTGTTGTCTCTTGGGGTTCAATCTTGACCTCAGCTTCAAGTGCAGCGTGACTTGGTGGAGAATGCATGTCTACTAGCTCACCCTTTATAATCTTCTGCTTGATTACTTTAGTGTGTTCATCCATATTGGATAGTGACATTGGACCAAGTCTCCTTCTAGATAACCCATAAACTTAAAAGCAGCTCACCATCTTTAGTCTGTTAATAGATTTCTTTTGATCGACTCAACAGGTGGCTCTTGACTTAGCAGCCTCTTCCCTCATCTTTCTCTTTGCTGTTTTTTATTCTTTTAACACTTCTTGTTCAAGCTTTTTGAGGCACTCAAACTCTATGTACTTATATGACATGGGAAGTAGGTCTGCTGCCTGTAGAGACCTGTGGCACTCAGGTAGGCTATCATGTTTTATCTATCTTGTTCCCTACCTACATGAGTTTATTTTTCAACAGCCATAACCTCTATTTCATGGTTTTCTTGAACTGGAGAGAGGATAGGAGCTTTGTAAAGTGTTTTTCTTTTTCTTTCTTCCTTAATCTTGAGGAGCAACTCTGTAGCCTCAGCTTCCTTCCTCTCTTTTGACACTTTAGTGTTAGTCAGTTCATTTAATTGCTCCAAGGGAAGAAAGATGATTTCATCAATGTTGTATTTTTTAGACCTCAAATAATTTAATTTGGCAACCCTTAAGTTATCTTCCTGAGTGTTTGGCCTGGGGACAACCATGATTACAACTTGCATAAAGCTTGGGGTCTCACTTGTTCTCTCTCCCATTGCCTTCCTCTTCCTCTCCCTTTTCTGCTCCTCAATCTTCTTAGAGGTCATGATCCTTGTTGGACTCAACAAGTGCATTAAAGGAATAATGGATAAAAAGGATAATGCTTGCCATAAATAAACAAAATGTGTTCTAACATTCAAACAATCATTAACTAACACATTTGTATCATTAACATTTATAACATACACTAATGTAGTTTAAATTTCTTTTTCAGGTTGTAGATAAAAGAAATTTATGACAAGTGTCTGCAGCGGATGAAGGCAGCCCACAGTGGATGACCAAGTCTATGCAACGGATGAAGAATATACTCCAAGTGTATACAGCGGATGACTAATCCATATAGCGGATAAACAATGTCCACAACTGATGAACTATCCGCAGTGGATGATTCACAACGGATGAACATTCACAGCGGACAACTAACATAGCAAACACACAAGTGTTCACAGTGGACAACATCCAAGACACAACAGATAACTTATTAAACTTCCATAGGGGACGACTTAGCATCCATAACGGACATGTTGTCATCCACAGTGGATGACTTAGACTTAGGATTTTATGTAATTTTCATTTATATAAGGGTAGTTTAGTAATTGTAAATAGCTTTTTGTATAGGTTATAAATAGTATTTACTCTAATCCTTTGTAAGCTTTTGAACAATCAATACAAACAAGCAGTTATTATCATTCAAGCATTAAATCACTAGCAATCACACACACACACACAATCACAAACGGATATCATAGCGTTGATCATTTGTTTCCACACCATGATTAGTGTTTGTTGAATTTGATACAACAAACTATTGTTGTATCCTTTGAGAGATTAGCAAAGATCCTTGGAGGAATCATCATCATTATCAACAACATCATCATCATTCGTATATGTTGATATGTGTGTTTGATCAAATGACTTGATTTCATCAGGTGGTATCAGAGCCTTGGTTCAAATCAAACCCTGATTTTAGATCTTCTCATTCAACAAACATGATATCTGTGGTTCATTAGCTTTATAACATACACTTCGAGCTGAAAATCATCACAAGAACCTTCTACTTTAAACATTCTACATTTTATAGAAGATTGTTTTGAGTTTAAAACACAAAACATCATACATTCACTGTTTTCAAACAGAAACATCATAAAACACTCTAAAACTTCATCGTTTCTAAGGGTTTTCGGATAAAACAATATACAAATGTTGTTCTATCCGGTTTTCATCAGACAAACACTCATTTAAATACTTTGAATTCATTCATTGTATTTACATATCATATCTGAGTTGTTCTATAGTCAAATTAAGCAATTTATCGTCTTCAAACAACAAACCGATTGTTGTTTTTGTTGAAATTGTAACAACCACTAACAAACCTAGATAAACCCTAGTTTTTGCTCACACATATTCTTCAAAATCTATGGTAGTTTTGTTGAATAATCATTCAACATCAAAGAAGAAACATTGTCTGTTGGACCAAAAGAACCAATGAGCCAAGATCAGGAAAACCTCTAAGTCCCACATGACGTCACAACAACTGCTGAAGGCTTCATCAGTAGTTTGACAAAGATTGAAGACTCAACAGCTGAAGATCCCAAGTACTGAAGACAAGTACTGAAGTCTGAAGTACTGAAGAATACAAGTACTGAAGACTTCAAGTACTGAAGACTCAAGTGCTGAAGATCAACAGCTGAAGATCTGAAGAACTGAAGATCAACAACTGATGCACAAAGTCTGAAGACAAAGACCGAAGACATCAGCTGATGACAACTACTGAAGTCATCAGCTGATGAAACATCTGAAGCTCAATGTCTGAATATCAAGTGCTGAAGCTTCAGAGTTTGTCACAATAGCTGAAGAAGTCTTCTTCAGTTGTTGTGATGGTTTTTACTTTTCAGTTGTTTTGTATTTTTCATTTCAGTAGTTTGTACAAAAGCTGAAGAGTTTGTTCTTCAGCTGTTATAGGTCAGCAGTTGTAAACTACTGAAGAGTTTGTTCTTCAGTCGTTGTAACTTTCAGTAGTTTCTTGTTTCTTCAGTAGTTTGTAATAAGTTAGAACACTTAGCTCTTTGTAAGAAGATGTCAGCTGTTTGACATCTTCAGTAGTTTTGTGTTCTTTCAGTAGTTTGTTAATAACGGTTTGATGTCACTATCAAGTGACATCAGCTGACGTCATTCTTTCCTATATAGGGAAGATGACCTAATTGTAACCGTGCTGAAACATGTGAGTAATAGAAAATACCTTTTTGGCGGAATTGTTCTCTCTCTCTATATGTACTGTTACATGCAAAATCATATGTGTTCTTGCTGTAATTGCTAATTCTCGTGCTAAATCCGCTGCGAATACAACCTAATTGATCAAACTAGAGGCTGAGATCCTGTCAAATGGTATCAGAGCAGGTTAATCATTGATCGATTTCATCATTGATCATTGAAACTGCTCTTTTGATCTCTATGTTTGATCGAATTAGCAATTTGCAAGAATTAGCTATAGAGATTGAGATTCTGCTGTTTCGGGCCGTTAAATTTGAGGTTCTCTGTGGTTTTGAGCTACATTTGTTTTGTTAAACTTGATTTTGACTAAAAACTGAGATGGCGACACCAACGAACGATCCTCACAA
>BJCO01636256.1:0-15532 GCA_018326465.1 Flaveria floridana
ACTGCAGGGGAGGACAATCTTCATCACTCCAGCCTCAATCAACTCTCACCTACAACTGGATGATGAAGAAGGTAAATTGTCCTTCCCTAAATCTGCTATAAACTATTCCTTTGAGTAGATAGGCTTGAAGGTGACTTCTCAGTCAGAACCTTCAAGAAAGGGAATGTCTTTACTTAATGGAAGTACCTCCTCCATGTTATTATCCACAGTCTGTCTAACAAACATGGAGGTTGGGACCACTTACCAGAAGACCTCTCTTCCATAGTCCATGGGATGGTTCATAGGGTCAAGTTTAGGTATTTACAGTTTGTTTATAATAATTTCCTTGCAAACTTGAACTCCTTAGAATATTACGTGTTTCCTAAATATGTCCAGCACATTCTCAACTGTGAATTGGGCTCATAGTTGAGGGGAACAGGTAAAGTTCTAAAATTGGGACAGATGAATCCCAACATCTTCAAAACTATGAGAAAGCCAACTGTTGACTTTTCAGGGGTAGAAACAGCCCTAGTCCCAAAAATGTTAGAGCTCATTACTCAAGGTGACAACCTAGCAGCACTAGCTAGTGTTGAACCCACACCTTCTATTTCAAGACAACCTACACAGCCACAAATAACCATAAGCTACCAAAGAAAATCCAAACGGACCCCTGCTTAGGTTATTCAACTTGTGCTGGCCCCTATATCACCACCCATACAGGAAGAAGTGGACACTGGAGCTCCCACTTCTCCTGAAGAGCAAACCACTACCATGTCACAAATATTCAGTTATGAGGTTCCTCATGATCAAAATGAAGAGCTCATCACCCAAGAAGCCTTAAGCCTTCACTTAGAATCTCAACACTCTAGTGAACAAAGTTCAGAGGAAAGTTACTATCTCTAGCCTCTAGATCTTAACTGACTAATTCCCAGCCTAGAATTCTATGATGATGAGGATATGGCACTTAGTGAGTATCATGAGTCTTTCTTCTCTTTCCCTACTCAAAGAGAGGTGAGTACTCCTGTGTCACCTATATCTAGCCCACATCATCCACCCCCCACTGAGATGGATCTTCCTGAACCTGTTTAGGATATCCATATAGAAGAGGCTCTCACTTCTACAAGTCATTACATCAGTAAGACCTCAACCATAGAAACCCATCCCTATTAACACTTCAACTGAAGTTGTCAGTGAGCAGGGGAAAACCAGCAGCCAAGAACAATAAGCTGGTGATGAGGAAGAATACTTAGGTCTAATTCTCTCATCTTCCAGTGATTCTTCTATTGAAGATGAGGGGATTCTTAGACTAAAGGTGCAAAAACTATCTAAAAAATGCACCTATTTAGTGTCCAAGGTCAGTCTCTTGGAATCTCAAGTAACTACCTTGCAAAGGTGGGTTAATGATCAGCAACTTGAGATTTCTGATCTCGAGGAACAACTAGCTAGGAGACCCTTCAGAAGGATTCAACCTGGAACACAAGAACCTAAGGATGTAATTGACTTAACCTCCAGCTCACCTATGCAAGTGGGTGATGATACCAAAAAGGGGGAGGAAGTTATTACAGTCATAGAACCTAGGAGTCCTTCTCAAAGTATGGACACTGAGGATTCACCACCCTCACTTGCAATTGTCCAAACTCAACAACCTCCTCAAATTTACATTGATGTAGACTCACTCATCCAGAGTCTATTTGAGGAGGGTATACCAAGGGCAATGTCATTCCCACCATATATAGCTGCAAATGAAATACATGGGTGGAGGTATGATTTTGAAAGAAGAGCCCTCATACCATATAAAGTTCAAGGACAGTAAGAGGTCTTCAACTTTTAGACCTTGCTCTACTATGACAGCTATTGTCTAGTCAACATGCCACTTGTCAACCCAAGTCAATATAGACAAGCTGACATATTGGCTGAGAGAATTCGAGATAGGATCATGGAAGAACTCAGACATAGAAGAAGACAATTGCAAGCAGGAAATGTCATTGGTCAACTGGATATTGAGGTGGACCCTAAGATTAGCTTCAAAGGGGAAACCTTAACTGAAGGCCCAGTGACTGAACCTATGAGCATTGTCACAGAGTCAATCACTTTAACATCCTAAACACAAAGTGAGGCACCAATTAGTGAAGGTGTTTTACAACCTCTCTCTAGTCAGAGCCTGACTATTGAATCAGGGAATAAAGGCTAAAGGTTTCTCCACCTTGAGTCCCCAAGGTCTATGAGTGTCAAAGGGAAAAGGAACTTGACTGCTGAGGAGATTGAGGAGGAGGAAAGATAGAGGAAGAGGAAGCTAAGGGGAAAGAGTTCAGCTGGTTCCTTAGGCGTCATGGAAGCTTCAATCAGGATAGCCCCCAGGCCAAACACTCAAGATGATGAGTTGAGGGCTGCCAGATTGAATTATCTGGGAACCAGAAACTACAACATTGATGAACTCATCTCTATTCCCTTAGAAGAGTTAAATGAACTAGCAGACTTAGAGCTGACCAAAGAAAAGAAGGATCCAGAGGATGTAGAGTTGCTCCTCAGAGTCAAAGAAGAAAGAAGACAAAAGAGACTATACAAAAATGCTCATTCTCTCTCCTCAGTTCATGAAAGCCCTGAAAGAGAGGTTGTGGCAGCTGAACCACCTAAGGTAGACAAAGAAGTTGACAGATAAAACATGATGAACTACCTAACTGCCACAGGCCTCTATCAGGCATATACACTTCTTCCCCTCTCTTATGAATACATTGAATTTGAGTACCTTAAGTAGCTTGAACAATAGTTCATAAATAAACAAAAAGCTGCTAAGAGAAGGATGAGGGAAGAAGCTGCAAAGTCAAGGGCCATCATCCAAAAGAGCCAAAAAAAGTCTGCTGACAGACAAATGATGATGAGCTTCTTGAAGCTGTATGGATTCTCCGGAAGAAGGCTTGGTCCAATGTCTCTATCCACTATGGATGAGCACATTAGAGTGATCAAGCAGAAGATTAAGAAGGGAGAGCTTGTGGACTTGCATTCTCCACCAAGCCAAGCTTCTCCTGAGGTTGAGGTTAAGGTTGAACCACAGACAACACAACCCAGACCTTCAGCTGCTTCATAGCTAACTTTATCTTCTGATCCACAGTAGGGTTCTACTCCCTTTCCTTCTAAACCTGTGAGGGAAGAGGACTTAACCGAGAGAGGCACTATTAAGCAATCTGGTACTCAAGACCAGCCCTCAGTTAAATACTCCTAAGAGGAAGAAAAGGATGGCCTTGGAGAGAGTATAAAATAAATCAAAGGCATCCAATTCCAAGCCTTAGGATGAAATAGAGCATCCTAAGGAAGTGCAATAAGAGGTTGCTCAACCAACTCCTACTCAACACAGCCTCTTACAACTGGAAGACCCATCTTTTGTTGGACCTTTTCTACTTATCTGAATAGATGATATGTCATTAGAGATCAAGGTTTACAAGATGTCTACTTCTGGCAAGACCTGCTTGATCTACCTCTACATGATCTCTATGACATGAGAAGGTGTTATGAAATTCTGAAAGATCCTGACCAAATAATAAAGAAGGCAATAGTCTTGATCCTAATAAGGACTATCAACTACTAAAGAACTTTCTCTGTTATGATAGCATCAGCCTAGGGGGAGTTTGTAAGGTTTATATTAAAGGCTAATACAGACAAAGTAACCAAGGGCTTCCTGCATGCATACACTAAGTACTAAGTAGAACTGCTATGGAAGTTTTATACTTTGCATAAGAATTATGCTAAGTATAAAATCTTTTAAAGCCAAAAGTTCCTACAGAAGCTTTATACTTTGCATGAGAATTATGCTAAGTACACAAACTTCTAAAGCCAAAGTTACTGCAGAAGTTTTATACTCTGCACAAGATTTATTCCAAGTATAAAATCTTCCGAAGCCAAAGACCAAATCTTCCGAATCCAAAGATGAAGTCATTCGTAGCTTCAAAGAGAAAGTCTTCCAAAGCCAAATGAAGTGAAGACTGACTTCTTCTGAAGACTTAGAAGAACATGTTTTTCTCTAGTGTACTTTTACATAAAGTTGACCAACTTTCCACTTTAACTCTGAAGACTCACCAACTTGCAAGAGTTGGTGAAAAGGTCCATGCTTTTGTAATCTGTACATTGAGGTCCTTAGTCTGTAACTTTCTAATTTATGTACTTTTATCCTTTTTGTAATATATTAGGATATGAGATATGGCATGCCATAGTCACTAGTCAAAAGGCAATATGCCTTTTGACTCTACATTGATTTTGTTGTCTTTCAATATTCCAACCGGCTTTCCAAGTATGGCCAGTTATAGGATGTAGTATAAAGTATCTCAAGGTCTTGTATTGTAAAACTTATGCATTGTAACTCTTGTAAGAGAACTTGAGATTATTATACAACATTCTTGAAAGCCTTATATATATTGTTCTTGAGTTCTGTCTCATACTTATTTGTATTCTTTGCATCTTGCTCCCAAACCCGGTTCCCTATTTGAACTGTAAAGTGCTCTAACACTCTCCTCATTATGAGAATGATTGTATTAATCATCCCTTACACGGTCCTGTAGTTATTACTGATGATTTTTCTAGATTTACTTGGGTCGTCTTTTTAGCAACAAAGGATGAGACTCCTCATCTACTGATCAAATCCATGACTCAAGTGAAGAATTATACTAATAAAACCATCAAATGCCTTCGAGGTGATAATGGAACAGAGTTTTGCAATCACACTCTAAATGAATTTTATGACTCAAAGGGGATAGCTAGACAATTTATCCACAACAAAATAGAGTTGCTGAAAGGCAAAATAGGACTTTAATTGAAGTTACCAGGACAATGTTATCAGCAGCCAAATTACCTTCATTCTTCTAGGATGAAGCTGTTAATACTGCATATTACATTCAAAATAGTGTTTTAATCAATAAACAACAAAACATGACTCCTGATCTAATTCATAATAAAAATTTGATGAAAAAGCCAATGATTGTTATTTCGTTGAATATTTTGCCAACAAAGTAAGATATCGGGTTTAGAATAAAAGATCTAAATAGATTATTCAGTCATTCGATATTGATTTGCATGAATCCAATAGAATAGATGCCCTTCTTGGGTATATGATTATGCTTTACTATTTGAAACTTTTAATGGCTTATTTGATTTGTATACAGCTACTCAACCCTTATCACCATCAATTCAATATTTTTTATTGAAGGGATCGGTTCTATATCATCTTCAATTGTTGAAAGATCTTCAGATATACCTTCTTCTTCAATTAGCATAGTTATTCTACAGGTTTGTAAATCTAAAATGTCTTATTCTCTTCCTGTTGTTGAGAAAACTCCATAGTTTTCTGATCAGAGTTCTTCTTCTACTCAAAATGCTCCAATTGATATCATTAAAGTTTCATTTAAATACTTGTCTATTGTTAATGATAATCATCAAGAGGAAGATATTATGTATCAACCTGAAGGAGGAAACTCTATTGAAGAACCAGTGGATCATGTGTCTAATTTAGATTAAGTTATCTATAATGATACCATTCCTTAATTGAGAATTCATAAAGATCGTCCAACTTAAGCAATCATTAGTTCTTTATCACAAGAGGTTCAAACTCAAAGTCAATTTGGTGCAATAAATACATGCTTGTATTTATGCTTTGTTTCTTAAATAGTGCCAAAGACATTAAAATGACATTAAAGGAGAATAGTTGGGTTGAAGTTATGTAAGATGAGCTGATGCATTTCAAAAAGCTAAATATATGGCATCTATGTGAATTGCCAAAGGGTAAGCTGCCAATTGGAACTAAATGGATATTCAAACACAAAACGGATGAAAAAGATGTGATTGTTCGCAACAAGGATAGACTTGTTGTTCAATGATTCTATCAGGTTGACGGAATTGATTATGAAGAGGTATGTGCTCCAGTTGCAAGACTAGAAGCTATATGATTTTTTCATGCTTATGCTTCATACAATAACTTCAAAATGTATCAGATGGATATAAAATATGCATTCTTCTATGACAAGATAAATGAAGAAACCTATGTTTGTCAACGACCAGTTGTGAAGATCCAGATCATCCTGAATATGTTTACAAGTTAGACAAAGTACTTTATGGCTTATATCAAGCGCCTCATGCTTGGTGTGCTACTCTGACTAAACATTTTCTTATAAATGGTTATAGAAGGGGTGCTATTGATAAGACTTTATATCTACGGAAGACTAGTGAAGATCTTATTGTTGTTTAAATTTATGTTGATGATATGATCTTTGAATCTATAAATGAAAAATTCTACAAGAAATTTGAAGCAATGATGAAAAAGAAAATTGAGATGAGTTCCCTTAGAGAAATTTTGTTTTTCTTTGGTATCCAAGTTAAACAAAATGATCAAGGTATACTGATTCATTAAGAGAAATATGTTCATAATATTCTGGATAAATGCAAATTTCAAGAATCAAAGATTGAACACACTCCAATGTCCTCTCGTCCTACTTTAACTCCTGATCTTACGTGTGAAGACATTGATCAACATTTGTATAGATCAATGATTGGATCTCTGATGTATCTCACTACAAGCAGACCATATATCATGTTTCCTGTTTTTCAGTTTACATGATATCAAAGTAATTCGAAGGAATCTAACATGAAAGCTGTCAAATGGTTTTTTAAATACCTCAAGGGTCAACCAACAATTGGCCTTTGGTATCCTAAAACTTCCGATTTCAATTTATATGTTTATACTCACAGTGATTATGCAGGATGTAATTTGGATGGGAAATCTACTACTGGAGGCTATCAATTTCTTGCAATAGATTGATTTCTTTACAATGTAAGAAGTAGCAGACGATAGCCACATCACTCAAGAGGATGAATATGTGGCTGCTTCAAGTTGTTGTTCACAGATTTTTTGGATTCAACAACAACTTCTTGACTATGGACTTAACATTTTTAACACCAAAATTTGATGTGACAACACTGCAGTGCTAAACATAGTGAAAAATCCCATTCAATATTAAAAAACAATACACAACGATATCCGCATGTATTTTATTTGTGACTATTTTGATCGAAAACTTATTCATTTGGATTCTTTCAAATCAGATGACAATATTGCTGATTTGTTTACTAGGGCATTTGATCATTCCTAATTTGATTTTTTAGTTCAATCTATAGGAATGATTAACTTTCATTAACCATTCTTCTTACACCCTTTTAAAAGCTTTTATTATTATTATTTTAGTTAAAATTGTTATTTTCTATTTAGATAATCACAATTTTAGTGGGAGAAAATATGAAAAAGTTTTGAAAAAGATTTTTGTTGTTAAGGGGAGTAAAAAGTTTGAAGAAAAAGTTCAAAAAGATTTGGTTTTACAAAATTGAGAAAATTAAATTTTCAAGATTATATGGGTAATGATAGTACATTTCTTGACTTTAATTTGTTACATCCTAAGGCTTAAAAAACTGACTTGGATTATGTTTGATATGTTGATAGACTTGATGTTCAAGATTGAAAAGCACTATGATCTGTGATGCGTTGAAAGTAAATTCTTTATGACTAAAGTAGGTGACTCATCAAGGTTTTATGGTAACACTGATTCCATGCTAAAACAGACTAAGAGTTATAGTGTAGTCATACTCAAGACAGTTACTTTCAAATGATATATGTTATGTAAATATCAAAAGTTATAAATGATAATAAAAAATAATAGGAAAAAAAACAAAAGCTGCAAAAAGAAGCCAAAAAAGGCCATCTAGGAATAAAAGATACCAATGAGCACAATAATAGAAGATATGACATAGACATACATACTATATGATAATGTTTTCTTCTTTAAGAATATGTTCTAACACAGGAGGCAAAATCAAAAGATGGGGCATGTAAGTCCAAATTGGCATATAAGTCCTAAACATCTTGGGAGGGCAAAACATAAGTCTGACTAGCAGTTAATAAGTCCTACAACTTGTTAATACTCTATGTTCAGAAATATTTCTCATGCTAGTTATGCTCCAAATAGATATTATCTTAGAGAATAATTAATCCTAAAAATGCTGGTTAGAAGTAAAAGGTTTAAGTCAAATTGTGATGACTTGAAATCTCAAAAGTGTCTTGAAGCTTGATAAGCGTTCTACAGAATATTTGATTGTGCGATCCACTACTTCATATAATTTAATGAAAACATGATAAATATCACAGCATATGTGTCTAAGTAAAAAATTAAAGTCTAAGTATAAGATAGACACAATATATTAACAATCAACTTAACTAGTTTTATTTATAATAATGCTGGATAATGTTAATTATCGTTTTCACAGAAATATGATCCTACACTTAAAATTTATCAAATATACTTAATTTATTAGTATAATAAGTCTGTCAAATTTATATATGATTTAAATATGTTTTTCATATACTTGTTTTAGTTCTACAAAAGTTTCATAAAATGGGAAGAAGGTAGCTAGCAGCTTCCATAGCTGTCTGGGCATTCAGGCGAGCCGCTCGGTGGTGTGGTACGTATTAAGGGTGTCTGAATAATTGGAAACACTTAGTTAAACATGTTTTTACATAGAAAAAATCATTGGTTCAATAAAATAATAAAAAATTATAAATTTAAAAATTAAAAAGTTCAAGTTTCAAAAAAATTGAACTTCTCGCATGCGTGTAGTCTAACAAATGCGAAAAGCCTGTTTGTGTGAAGAATTGACTTCTTGCGCGAGAAGTCAAATGCCTACAAAATGCATTATGAAAGAAGTTATCTATTCACACGAAAACATCCAAATAACTCACTCTAAGATTTTCTAAGTGTTGATGTTGTTATTAGTCATGGTTTAGATCATTATGGTTGCATATTGGTTTTAAAGTGTTTGTAAAGGTAAGCCTCAGAGATTTAACTAGTTTTAAACAAGTTTGATTCATGACCGATTATTTTATGAGTAATAAACTTAAAATTGAACAAAATTAACCATCTAAAACCTTTATTAGGACTTAATCTACCCTCACTAAACAAGATTTGTTAGTTAAAACACACTGGAAATGAATCAATTTGAAAATTAAAATTTGAAACATGTTGCATGCGAAAAGCATAAGGGAAACTGAACAAACACGATAGGATTATAACTTCTCGCATGAGAAATTTGACTTGTCGCACGATTGATTGATTTTTGGTCAAACTTTGGTTCATGCGAAAAATTGACTTGCTCGCGTGAAAAGTTGACTAATCGCATGCGATTAGTTACTTCATGCGAGAACTTTAAAATTTTTCAAATTCAAAATTTTTCTAAATCTGAAACTATAATACAATATCTTATTATTTTTATTTGCAATTTTATTTCAGATGGCTCGTCAAATGGTTTTTAACAAAAACCATAACATTGTAGCTTATCGTGGGAATATTCCAGAGGATAAGGCTTTATCAGATCATTGATAGATGGACTCAAGACTTTACATATACTTCATGCTATTACAGCTAGTCCTACTATTTATACTGATGGTATTGATCAGTTCTTGCTTACATCTCCAATGAGAAGGATGATCAGGGAGAATTGTGTATATCTGTAAAAGTCAAGGGGAAGTGTATTGTGATTATAGCTAAGGTGATCAACAGAGTAATACTTTTGGACGATTCGCATGATGCTCCAGTAAAGATAGATGATGACGTAGCTAAGGGATGCTTGGTCAGGATGGGATATAGTCATAGATAGCTTTACCGGAGAAAAAGTATTTACCTCCATTCTGGAAGTGTCTATTTCACATTGTGATTTACTGTTTGAGTAACCTTAAGGCTGGCATGGATAGCCTAAGTGTAGTGTTCGGATCCCTGCTAGTATTAGTCATCGATGATCTACCATACAACATATCCAAGGCTATGTTCGCAGAGATGCAGAAGAGTGTGATAGCTGCTATGGGGAAGAAGGTCATTATGTATCCCAGATTTATACAGTGATAGTGAATGCTGCTCAACCTATGTTGTTATGGTGATGAAGAAAGACATATTCACCTACTTGATGGGAGTAATAGGGAGTGCTTGGGATGGAACCCATTTTGCTAAACTTGGGAGATTTGTTGAGGGGTTTCAAGAAAAGGCCCAACAGCATGAGGCTGAGACACACCAAGCTGATTGAGCTGATATAGTTGGTCCTTCTACTAGTACTGCCTAAGAAGCACCAAAAAGTTCTCAGGGTGCTGGCATGTCTGATATAGATGAGGTGAATACGTGGTTCATTGACAGTGGAAGTGAGACTGATAGTGACCAGATCAGCAATGTACCCTGTGTGCTTCAAGAGCGTCCCAGAGTGCAAGAAATTCCTACTAAACACACTGCTGAGGAAAGGGATGCAGATTTTATTCTTGAGGATTCACCATTGACTCAGACGAGGAAGAAGAAGATGGAAAGGAAGAGGGTGGAGTCTGCTAGTCCACGTGGGAGGGGTAGGGGACGAGATGTAATACAAAAGCATTAGCCCCAATGAATACTCTGTCGACTAGTACTGATGATCCAGTATCTGATGCTCCTACAACAGTTATTGAGGCTTCTACACTAGTGATTGTTACAGAATCAACAACTATAACATTATGATCTATGCCTGCTACAGAGTATGTGTTGAATACACCACCAAGGGGTCAAACACATGATGACTTATTTGATGATGTTTATTACCTTAATCCTACTACAATGCCATGAATGCTACAAGAGTCACTTCATGAGTTTATCAGAGTATACAAGACAAGGATAAGAGGATCAAGAGCTTAGAGCATCAGCAACACTTTATCTTCCGCTATGTTTAGATTACACAACAGAACATATGTGATCTCACTTCCTGAGTTTATTCTCTATTCATGCAACAACAAACCACAGATGTTGGAGAATCAAGTGGATAACAAACTGCTGGTCCTAAACCTGCTGATGATCCTGTTCATGTTACGGAGCGTGTCGTTGTTCCTGTTGAGACAGAAAGGACAACAGACACTAATAATGTTGATCAAGAGTTTTTTCTACTGTTTCTATTCAGGCAACTGAGGATCAACCTATAACCATTTAATAGAGAGGCATTTATGGAGCCTAAGCGTGTTATACCTATACGTAAGCCAGCTAATGATAATGATGATTTGGATATGGTGGATTTTAGTTATGATAAGGAGAATGATGTGGATGATGATGATGATGATGATGATGATGATGGTGATAAAGGAGATGATAAGAACAGGGATGATGATAAGAAACCTGATAATCATGATCAGGGCGGTGATATAGGTTCAGCTACTGGTTCTTCTAGATCTTCGAGTGCTGTCAATGTCTCCAGACCAAGTCCCAATGATACAGTTGATTACACTCCATTAGATCCTGATACAAAATAGGTACATGAGAAAGAATTATATTCAATATAGCAGAGACTAATTACTGAAGAAGATGATGATTTTGGATCGTTTGATGATTTGGAGGAGAATGTAGATTACACTGATGTATATGGAAATAGTCTTCAAGACTTATTTTTGTTATTTTGACTAAAGAGGGAGAAATTGTTGGAGAGTCTAGTACTAGAGAGATAACTGATAAGATAGTAGATCAAACTAGTCAGAGTGTTGTACGCAGGTCAGGTACATTATTGTTAGGGCTCCTCCACCACCAGCGTATGTACACACGCTGAGACATTCCAAACCTTTCACAACATACGAAAACTCAGAATCTGTTCTTAGTTGGGTGTATGATACTAAGAAGAAGTTATATGTGATCAAGAGAAAGGCTGGAGCCATAGGGTATTTTCAGGACGAGTACCATTTTCATACACTAAGAGCTTCGGATTTATATGCTATGGGTCGTGTTTCGTTTATCAACCCATGTAACTATGGAAAGGGAAACTGGATAAGGAATTTGATATGGAGACATAGTAAGACCAACTTCATGGACTTCAAAGCTGCTAAATGTAAAGTTATTGAAGATGAGACTCAGAATTACCCAAACATGAACAAGAAAATAAAGATAAGAGTATATAAGCATCCAAGATTTATCAGGATGATCCCTATACATGCTCTAGTGCCAATTAACAACTTGTCTAAGCTTATGTTGTGGAGTTGTGAGAAGGAGACAGGTCATGCATTTATTAATTGTGTGGATAAAGACTACCATATCATCAACCCTGTGTATCTACTTAAGTTTGGAAAGGACAATTTGATAAGGCTGCAGGCTTATCCGATTGCAGCTGATGAATCTGTTTACTTTTTGGTAGCGTAGTTTGGTTGGTTGATTACGAAGGACCTGGATAACAAGATGTATGCTTCCGAGGGTAGTTACAAGGTTGCAGATGTGGAGTTTTAAAGAATTAAGTCATCGAGCATAGGGAAGATTGTAAGGATTGAACCTAGAGGCTCGGGAAATCAAATTAAGATGATCAAGATCCAGTCACGCGAGAACCTTGTTGGGACCATGTATGTACGGAGTACTAACAGATTCTGCATGAAACTAGATCAAATAGTGCGGAATTCTATCCGATTGGCGATCCAATCAGTGAGAACGAATAACCTGATCGATCTAACAATGTAACAAACGTTAAGAACAGATTGGAATTGATTAGGAACGAACTATGAACTTGGATTTGTGACTAGGGACGCTCTGGACGGCTAGGGTATGATAGTATTCGAAGTGTTGTGTTTTTCCACGAATTATGTGGTATTTATAGGTTTTTAGTGTTCAATCGTACGACTAAAACATTTGCATAAACCATTAGCATGGTTCAGTCATGCGACTGAATCATGCGGTTGACTCATACGCACGACTAAAGGTTCATTCGTACGACTGAATCAATCTTATGTCTCAATCATATGACTAATCCAGTCACCTGGTTCAGTTGTGCGACTGATCCATGAGTATGGTTCATTCATGCGTATGGGCCATAAGTATGGTCCAGTAGCATGAATGCCCACCTGACTAAGTTAAACATATTTCTAAGTTCTTATTGACTTAGACTTATGTGAAAAAACATCAAACCTATATATTAAGTTCATACATGTGAATCATATTCAATATAATGACAACATGACATAATCAATCACAAATAAATATCACAATGCATTTCATATATCATTAAGATCATCAATTACATCATATTACATCAGTGTAAGACGTGAAGGACTTTTACATTTGAGATCATAAACTAGGTACATCAAGATGTATCAACAAACCCCCCCTTGGACCTAGTTTAGCCTAATGTCTAACATTGTTCACATGCTCTTGGAACTTCTTGTACTTCTCTTCTCTTGTGACTCCAGCGTGTATGTTGAACGCAAAGCAAAGTCTTATCACATGTTGAAACTGTAGAGCTTGTAAAATGTCCTGTGTCATAGAATAGTGGCCACTTGTAGAGAGTATAAACATCATCCCCAGACAAGTTGGTCAGCCACATAGGGTCAAATACCTGGATAGTCTATATCTTTCTTTCCTTATGCAAAACTATGACCGCTTCACCCATTCCCCAGTCATAATACCACCACTTGAAGTATGGAGTGAAGTCCTGAGGCATTTCCCGTAGTGGGATCTTCGACATTGTGCGTGGAGGACTCCACTTCAGCACGACTTTAGGTCTTCCAGTGATAGGATCAACTTCGGTCTTATGTATGAACCGTTTAGGCTGTTGAGGCCTGAAGTTGACCCATCTGGTATGGTATTCCTTCTTGAGCGCCATCTCGAACCAACCCGACATCTTTCTTGGGTTGGCGTACAAAAGATCTAAACAGGCAAGTCTGTCCAGCTAAAAAATAGGAAGAGTCTTCAGATCATAAGGATATCTGAAGTACTCAATCCTCTTCTCCCTCCTAACTGCATAGACATCCAAGTCCTTAAAATATGCCCAACTGATAATCTTGCCTGACACCTTCTGATGCTTCTTCACTCGATAGAGTTTGGTGTAGGTGTTTGACTTTGGAGGTTCTCGCTGGGCTCTCATCTCCTTCAAACAAACTGACCATTCAGCCTTCTTTAACTTAACATCAGCGTCTGAGGCTTGGGCTTTATCTTCCTCCTTTTCTTTCTCTTTCTCTTTCGCATCAAGAGTTCCAAAAGTATCACTGCCAAATGTTTCACCCAGATCAGGGATAATATTACCCTCATGGTCAGTGTACTCTAGATAATACTCTGATGTAATATCCTCAATCTCTATCTCATCCATGCCTTGAAACTCTTCATCACTAAAATCATCGACCTCAGGAACGTCTTTGACGAGCTCGTCTGGATTTAATCTGAACATGTCTGCGAACTGCTTGTTAGTGAGGTCGTGGATGATCTCTCCTTCCTCAGGGGTGTAGCTCACTGATCGCCTAACGGTCCCTTGCAAACTAAGAATCATGGTTAGCTGAGTCTTGATTTGCTGAAGGGGGGCGACATCATAGCCGTTCGTTTGTTGAGCTTCATCTGTTTGATTAAACATTCAAAACATAATCACACACAAATCAATAATAAAGATAATTAAACATTAATAAACATTAATTACATCAATGTAATACATAATTCAAGTGCAAAAGTTTTCAAATACAAAGACGTCAAATCATTACTTTTGCCTTGTTCGCTCGTTTCTGCAGCTTCTGGAGCTGAGGAAGAGGGTCGCTGATCTTGAATGCGCTTTGTGCGTCTCTCTCGAGCAGATAGATTTGAGGTTGATGCTGATGCATCACCTTCATGCTCATGCTCATCATCATCTCCTCCTTCTTTGTATTTCCCGCTACCTTTCGCCTCAACCTCATCATCATCATCATCATCATCATCATCCGATTCATCATTGGAGGAATCGTCATCATCATCATCTCCACCATCACCATCACCCTTTATCTTCAAGGGCTCACCCTTCGTCCCTTTTAGTCTAAGCATAAGCTTCTCGTTCTTCTTCTTAACCTCCTCAATCCTCTTCACCGAAGCCATCAGTAACTCATTCTGTGCAATGAGGGCATGATGAGCTCTACCTAATGCTCTCTCATAAGCAGCATCTCTCTCTGTCAAATGGGCTATTTGTTTGCCCTGAGCAGTATTGACTGCCATCAACTGATTTAGATGGTTTGCTCTCATATCATCTGTCGCGAGCAGCTTGAGCACTAATCGGTTGAGGCCATCCAACTGCTCCTCTAACCTAACGGTGGGTAAAGAAGATCCCTGTGGAGGTGTAGATGCAGTGGAAGGTCCTGGTTAGGGTATGGTAGGTATGGTGGTGGATGTGGTGTATAAGGGAGTGGGAATGAAGGTGAATGGTGGTGGAATAGATGTGGGTATGGTAGGTGTGGTGGTAGGAATGGTGGTGGATGTAGTGGTGGCTGTAGTGGTGGCTGTAGTGGTAGTAGGAGTGGTGGTAGGAGTGGTGGTAGTGGTGGTGGGAGTAGTAGCTGTGGTAGTGGAGGTGGTAATCAGGACGATCCTCCGCCTCTTGCCCTTCTTGCTGTGGGGCTGGGCCATTCTCTTCTTCATTGAGCCCCTGGCTATTTGTGCTTCCCCTGGGCTAATTGGTTGGGTTGGTGTATAAGTAGGATCATCAGTATCAGCACCCTCAGACCTAGCCTAGCGTCCCCCAACCGCCTCTTTGCCCCGTTCGGTAGCCA
>BJCO01636257.1:0-15573 GCA_018326465.1 Flaveria floridana
TAATTATTTAATTGCATGATCATATCATCAATTAAATAGTAATTGGTGTTTGCTAAGCTTGTTATTGGGTATGACCCGACTTGGATCATGTCGTACTGACCACATCAATATTCTATGTGTCTTGGGCATCAAGAATCCAACAGTGATGGCTTATGCTTGATGTATGTATGATGATGTGATAAGGTTTATGATGTGTATGTATGTGTGTGATGTGTTATCTTTCTTCGTTAAACGGTTTTCAAAATGTATGTATTATGTTCTATACTAAGTTATGTATCTATTATGTGACTTTACGTTTTGTGATTATGCTAGTATACGTAAAGTATTATTCTAATGAAAGTGAAAGATTAATGATAATGAAATGGATCATAACGAATGAATGAAAAGTCTTGCAAGAAAAGTTAATAAGGTTCACAACTCAATTAGAGTTGTTAGCTAAGCTGTGTGTTATATAGCGTGCGATCTTGGCTAACCCATGAGGGTTCACACACAGGGAGCTCAGTCTTTATGACTGATCCATACGTATGAAATGAGATCCTTGTCACGTATCCCAGTACTGTGTTAGTCTTCAGACATGAGTCGGGGGTTTGTTTACAGGCCCCAGCACAGTATCAGTCTTTGGACATGAGTCGGGGGCATTGCATGGGTCTAGATAGAAGTGAAAGATAATTATGAAAGTTTGAAACGTACAAAATGAATGAATGAGGAATGAATGATGATGTACATTGAAAAAAATAATAAATGAATAATTATTATCAATGTTTACGTATGATGTATGACTATGAACAAATGTAAAGTTTTGGTTTTCAAAAGAAGTAAAGTATTTTTATTATAAAACTAAAACTCACTCAGTGACGCTAACTTTTTGTATGTATGATAGTTGGCAAGTATTTTATTGATGCTAAGGAGTTGCAGGCATAGATGCGTAAGCTACTGCGAGCGTTTTGAGGATGGCATCCGCATTTTGACATGTTATTGTATTTTGAAATATAAACGAATGATGTAATGTAATGAAATGACATGTTTTTAATTATTAATAAAGGTTTTTAAATTCCGCTGCAAAAGTAATGTATGTTTTATAATGTTTTACGCGATGACGGTCCAACTGTAAGCGTCCCGGGAGCGGGGCCTTACATGAGGAGGAGATAGTGAAGGATGAATCTAAAGTGAGTGAAAAGGACATCCAAAGAATGGTCACAATTCTCCTTAAGAGAGGAAAGAACAAAGGATGACAAAGTCTGCAATAAAGAACTTAATCAGTGCAACCAAAAGAAAATCAAAGAAAGTCCAAGAGATCAAGACTACCTTCAACTCCAAGCAAAAACAAGTATTCATCTCTGCTGGATTTGAAGTGGTGAAGACTGAATACTCAAACATGGATTCTAGTGCCAGGAGTCCTAGTTCATGTCTAAATCATCTTGGTCAAGAGAGGAAAACTAATCAAATATGCATCACTGCTGTACACCCTGCACCATCCAGTTCCAAGAGCAAGCCTCACCTGAAAAATCCCATTGCATCATCTTTGAAGATGAAGATGGAAGCGGAAAGTGATCAAACTCAGCCTTCTAATAAGAAGAAGACTCTCAGAAAAATGTCAACTAAATATATTGTTGGACCCTAAAAGGATCATACATGCCAATTCAAGATGTGGTTGCAGGTTGTTCTGGTTGGAATCTCCCACAAGTCTAAAAAGTAATACAGATGATGAAAACAGAAAGAATAAAGACAAATGTCGGCTATCCGCATTAGTCAATGCGGATGAGCAAAGAACAAATATGGTCAAGCATTTATTCATCCATATTTACTAATGCGGATAGGCAGAACAAATACAACTAAGTATTTATTCATCCACATTTACTAATATGGATATGTAAAACCAAATGCGCTTAAGTATTTGTTCATCCACATTAGTTAATGCTGATGACATACTTAATGTGGAAGCCCAACAGAAGAAATGTTGATAAGGTTCAACACATTCGCATTAGTTAATGCGGATGAACATTCACAAATGCTGATTATCTTTTGTAGTTAGACTAGTATTCTGATGTATAGTTGTCATGGTAGTTTAGTCATTTTGTACAGGAATTGTATCAGCCTATAAATAGAATAGTATACACTACTTTTGTAAGTTTTTTAGAAGGTTCACAAGTTTCAATGTAGAAGTTTCTGTTTTGTGTTGCAAACCCTAGCACACTTTGTATCTTGTTTACCCACATCAATATACAAAGCATTTATTAGTATTTTCAGCATTTAATGTTCATTGATTTTGTATTTAGGCTACTTAATCATTGACTCATCATCATATTCTATCCTAGTTGAAGTCACATCAACTGAGATTCCCATCTTGGACCCGGTCAATTGGTATTAGAGCCTTGGCTCTTGAATTTGTCTCAAAATCAGTGCAGATCTTGAATGAAAATCGATTGAACTGGAGATTGAGTTGTTTATTAGCATGTTTTATACTTCTAATAAGCATTCATACTGAAAATACGGGAAACTTCAGCAACCATCGACGTTCTTCTGTTTGACAAACATAAGAACACTGTTCGATTGTTGATTCTAAACAAAAATAAAACAAAAACCACTAACAATAAAAAATATTAACCTAAAATCAACTTCAAATCGACTCAATGGTGAGCAGTTCATCAAATCGACTATACTGCTGTTGCTGATCACCGAAACTATACAATAAAATTTTGACATTGGACTGTTTGAACGTTCTGCACTATAAATCAACATAATAAATACTCAAACCATCTAAAAACGAGTTTATTATAATGGATTCGGTTAACTTTTCTAAACTTGGTCATGTATCTAATCCTCCAACGCTTAAACACAAGTCTAAGTTTAAGCAATGGAAAATGAGGTTTAGAAATTACATTACAGGTGTGGATCCCGACTATTGGATATCAATCTGCAAAGGTCCCTACATTCATGTTTCTTTCAATGCTGATCAAGCTGCTCAGTACAAAATAGTTAGAACTCCTATTGAGGATCCTAATCTAAACCTTGATGATGATGAATACAAGAAAATCAAGATACATCTCAAAGCCTACTCTATTCTTAATCAAGCTTTGAAAATGGATGTCCTCAAAAGACTAGAGAAGTATAGAAGAGCCAAAGGTGTCTGGGATGCACTGCAAAATTATGTGTGAAGGAAGCAGTGAGGTGATAGAGATAAACAAAGACAAACTAGTGAACCAATATGAAACCTTCCATCATACCAAGGGCGAATCAATCTCCGGGAAGCTATATCATTTTGTATAGTTAGTGAATGATTTAGAAATCATGGTGGTTACATACAAAGAGAAAGAAATGACCAAGAAGATACTACACAGTCTGCCTGAAAGCTGGAAGCAGAATGTCACAATGTTGATGAACACTCTTGACATGGAGAGCACTAGCTTAGACATCGTGATCGCTAAGATTGAAGCTCTTAAATTAGATAAGGAAAGTAGAAATCTTAGTGGACCTTAAGTCATTGAGGCATACAATTTTTCATCAGAGTCTTATTCTATTGAAAATGCCTTTGTGATAGAGGAAGATGATTTTCTATCTTCCAAAGATCAAGCTAGAACCGCTGGATTCATTGTTTCTTCATAAGAAAACAAGCCATCATCTTCAACTCCATCTACTGCAATACCCATATGCATGCCAAGTGATCAAAGAACTGAAGAGCAAAAGGCAACTTACAATGCCTTTGTTGCTAGTTTTGAGGCATATCTGGGAAGAATACTTACTTCAACACATCTGATTCAAGAAGATTTAGAAGAAATGAATCCAAATGATGTTGAAGAAATGGACTTGGAATGGAATATGGCCATGATTGCAATGAGAGCTAAGAGATTCTTCCGAAAAATGAAAGAACCTGAGTCTGAATGAGAAAACAAAACTTGTATATGACAAATCCAAAGTAAGGTGTTTTAGTTGAGGTATGACTGGCCATTTCTCTACGGAATGCAATGCTCCCAGAAGAAGTAACAACAATTACCAAAGAACTTCACATGGTCAGCCATCCATCTTAACCCAATTCATTCTTTCAATCAACCAATCAACATCAGTATCAGCATCAAAACCAGCACCAACAAACCCATCAAAGTCAGCACCAACCGACTCATCAAGCTTAGGGAAGTAACCAACCAACCTCTAATGCACTTGTCATCAGACAAGATGGAGTTTGTGACTGGAGCCAATACACAGAGGAAGTCAAGGCTCAGTTCTAGAATCATGCTCTCACGGCTCATATCAATAATGGTCCAACTCCAATGCCAGCTAAGGTAAAATCCAATCTTTGTACTGATAAATGCATTCAAGAAGTACAGGGATACAGGGAACATAAGCATAAGTTTGTTCTTAAAATCAAAGAAGAGAAGGTCAAATCTGTAATGTTAAAACAAGAAATGAAAAGTTTTGAAATTAAATCAAATCACTTCTTTTAGATATTGAAAAACTCTATGGCGAAACGTACACTCTCACAGCTAAGAATGAGAGGTTAACTGAATTGTTAATAAAAACCATAGCTGGGCAATTTGCTACTGAAGTTAAACTTGAAAAGTTTCAATTCTCATCTGCTAAGATGCAAGAGTTACTTGACTCACCGAAAGAGCCAAAGGATATGACTGGGATAGGATACAATTCTTGTCCTCCTCCACACAATAAGGATAAAATCAAGTTGGGTCACCCAATTAAAATCAAAAAGTGCTCTTACAAACTTGTAATTGTTAAGAAACCAAAAAACATAATCAAAGCCATTATGCTATTTGTCATTCCTGTAAATCTCAAGGTGGAAACAAATGCTGAATTTGCTATGAAATCCTCTGCTGAAAGCAGATCTGATAGTGAGATTGTAAGGTTTATATAGAGGTCCATGCTTTGTTAACTGTACATTAAGGTTTTTGTCTGTAACTATCTATTTTATGTACTTTCATCCATTTTATAGTATATTAGGATGTGAGCTATGGCATGTTATAGTCACTAGTCAAAAGGCAATCTGCCTTTTGACTATACTTTGATTTTATTGTCTTTCAATGTTCCAACTGGCTTTCCAAGTATGACCGGTTGTAGAATGTAGTATAAAGAATCTCAATGTCTTGTAACTTTTTTTGATGCATTGTAACTCTTGTAAAAGAACTTGATATTAATATACATCATCCTTGAAAACCTTATATATATTGTTCTTAAGTTTTGTCTCTTTACTTACTTGTGTTCTTTGCATCCTGCCATTAAACCTCAGTTCCCTATTTGATCTGTTAAGTGTTCTAACGTTTTCCTCTTTGTGAGACTGATTGTATTGACCATCCCTTAACCGGTCCTGAAATTGGTATCAGAGCATTCCAGGATCTTGAGTGTAAGATCTCACCATCTTAAATCTTCTAAGTTCTCATAAAAACACTTAAAATATCAAATTTCAGCATCCAAAGCTGATATAGAGACCGATACCATGGTAAAGTCCCCACTGATCACTCCTGATGATTTTGGTACTTGGTGCCTAAGAATGGAATGCTTCATCAAGTCACAAGACAGTAGAGTGTGAGAGTCTGTTACCGAAGGACCTTACATTCCATGTGCCTCTTCAGCTGCTGCAGGAGGTGGCATGATTCCAAAGGAGGTGGCTGACTAATCTAAAGAAGATAGAAAATATATATATATAGATCAGAAATCCATGACTGCCCTCCAAATTGCTCTTCCAAATGCCATCTATAGAGGCTTCAAGAAGTGCAAAACTGGCAAGCAGCTCTGGGATGCACTAAGCTGATGTATGAAGGTTCTTCTGATGTAAAAGAAAACAAGAAGGAACTTCTGAAGTAGCAGTTTGAGAACTTCACCTTTAAAGCAGGTGAAACCATGACTCAACAATACTTCAGGTATGTTGAGATTATGGACACTCTAATGGATGTTGTAGTGAAACTAGAGAATAGGGATATTATGAGAAAGTTTATGTCCTTTCTTCCTGGACAATGGACACACTATTGTGTGGTCATTAAGAGGACTGAAACTCTCAAGACCCTCACTCTCACTGAGTTGTATGGCATAACAGTGGTTGCCAGATGGAGATGAACATGTAAAGTCCATTTGGCAACTCTAGCAATCAACAGAGTTCTTCCTTGCACGTGGTTGAAAGGGATTGTAGAGAACCATAACACCATTTCATCTCTTACCCTGACAACTCACCCAACGTCCCTTTCATCACCTTCACTGAGACACCAAACGAGTGCTACATCCAAGGAAGCCCATTCTGATAGATAAGCCCATTACATGCTTTTGTGTCTCATGATGAAAGCACATGCAACTTTCTTTTCACCCTTGAGGACTTGGACTGTATCCATCCAGATGATCTGTAGTACATGGAGATTGTTTAACTAATAGCTCTTCTCACTCACAGAGCTAAGAAGTTCTACAAGAGGACAGGGAGAAAGTTTCCTAGTAATGTATCCAGTGGAAAGTTTGGGCTGGATTAAAGAAAAGTAAAGTGTTACAACTATAATCAAATAGGACACTTTGCTAGGGAGTGAAAGGCACCCAGGAAAAATGGTGGCCAAGCACAACCCAAGCCAAACTACACTTACGGAGCTCCCCATACTGAGAAGCCCAAGCAGCAAGTTACATTTGTTATTAAAGATGTAGACTTTGATTGGAGTTTCCAGGTAGAAGATGTGTCTCAAAACCAAGCACTAATAGTAGATCTAGATGAAGCCAAGGTATTGGAACATCTTTATACCCTATAATGCGTTGCTAAAGTAAACATATATAGGTCCTATAATTTAGAAATGAGATCTGATCTGGAGTCCTTGAACATTTTAAAATCTGATTTCAAAAGAGCTGAAACGAGTATAGGTTAAAAATAAAAGACTTAAAGAAAACCATTTCAACTCTTAAACATGAGCATACCAACTACAGGACTTAAATCAAGGATCTCATTACTAAGGTAACTGAGTGGCAAGCTAAGCTAGTAATCAGCAAAGCCAAGGCAGAGAAGCATGTTCTTGAAGAAGAGACATTCAAGAACATCATATCCTCATCCCTGCATTCCAAAGTGTGTTATCAGAACAAACAGGGACTAGGATCTACTGAGATAGCTCCTCCATACACACTACTATCTATAAGATCTCTAAGGTGTGGAACTAGTCAAGATAAGCTTCCATCCATAGATCCAAGTGATGAAGAGGATGAAGAGGAGGTAGTGAAGCATGGATCTGAGAAGAGGGAGGAAGATCATCCAAACAAGGGTCACTAAACTCCCGAGGAAAGGAATAAGTCAGTGATGACTAAGTCAAAGAGGAAGAACTTGATCCGAACAGCAAATAGGAGATCAAAGAGAGCTCAGGAGATCGAGGCCACCTTCAGCTCCAAGTAGAAACAAGTTTTTATCTCTGCAGGTTTTGAAGTGGTAAAGATTATGGACACAACTTTGAACTCTAATACCAAGAGTTCAAGTACATGTTCAACTCATCCCTATGAAGGAATGAAGGCTGATCAGCTGTGTAACACTGCTACACTGTCGCATCCCGGCGGAAGCGTGAAGCGTTTTGGATGTGACTTTCCTTTTCAAAACGCATCGATTATAAGGAGTCAATTTTTAACACTTTAACACATCAACACATATCATAACATAACATAATACATTAATTTAAGTTAGGGTTAAATCATATATAAGTAATCAAAATTTGACATAATCCTATTACAAACATATTATTTAGCTACTACATCTTCAGAGTCGAGGGAAATGAACGTCCATAGTGACACTGAAATCATAGATGTTAACAGTCAAGTTCACACAAACTCTCCCCATAACTTCTCCCCAGTCATTGTAAACATCAAAAGAGAATTCTATATTGTTAGTCATGGTTACCTGAAAAAACATACTCAAAATAGTCAACATAAAGTTGGTGAGATCATAGGTTTAATTCCAAACAAATATTTTTGATGCATTAAATACAACCAAACCTTACTTAATAATCTGATTATTCATAACTGTCATAACATAATTCATAAAATCAGATAATATAGCATCACAACACTCACCATGTTGGTGCATGAAATATTTTCCTAAGTAGCGCTACCTATATTATCCAACGGTTCCACATCCGAATTAATGGTTGTACCACAAATGACAGTATATCTCAAAAATCTTATAATAAGACATCAATCATAAAACAATATGTTTTTTTCCCTAAAAACATTATAGACACCAAAATGGGGCTATGAGTCTCACCTTTGGTTCTAGCGATAACCTTTAAATTTAATTATAAATTATATACAAAATTTCTTTAATATTTTCAGAACCTTAGATGGAAGTAACTTATTTAAAATTTCCAAAAGTTTAGTATTAATATCATCAAATAATATTACTAATCATGTAAAAATTCCAAATTCCAAATGATTTTTGATAATTTGTTAAAATTATTACAAACTTACCATAAATCATTAAAAATAGCTACTTCCATTCATAAATACCCAAATTTTTGCAGAATATTATTACAATAATTCATATCACTTCATAATTTTTCTGATATCTAACTCATAGTAAGTATTTTTTGTACTTTTTCCAATAATCTAAAATTTTAGAAAAATAGCTATACAGATCCAAAAATTGTGACACTTATATATTATGTTGCATTCAAACCATCATAATTTAATTGAATTTTTCGATATTTATCATACTGTTTAAGTGTTTCTTTTGATTTTTTCTTTACAGATCATATAAAAATACATATCTTAGTCATAAAAAGGAATTAAATTACGAAATTAATTCTGGAAATTCTATAATATATGAGAATCATTATATAATTTTTCTATAATTTTACCAGGTTTGGTTCTTCTATTTGATAATTTCCTTTCGTTTAAATTAAATAATTCATATAAATCATTTTACTTATTATATTTTTACCAAAATTTAGAGAATGGTAATTCGGTATTTTTAAAAAGTTTTGCCAATATTTATTCCCACAATCAAATTCATTTAAGTGTTTAACCTAATTCATCAAGAATATTAGGGTTTTTATTCTTTTATTTGAATTCTTTTTGTTAAAAACCTTTGTCTTGATGAAAACTTTCTAGTTTTGAAACCTCTATTCCTGATTTTAAATGAAAATCAGATGTGATATGGTTCATGATTATTCTTGATTTATTTTCTAAGAGTTAGATTATATGTGTTTATTTAAACACATATAAATTCTTAAAAATAGTTAATGATAGACTTTTAGAATCTAACCTTTCTTGAAAAAGTAACTAAATGATTGATGGTTCGGTTGAGGTGGTCTTCTTGGTGCTTAATCATAAGCACTTGAAGTGAGATCCAAGATGATGATGGTTAAAAAGATGATGATGAAATGGTTGTAGTTGGTGACTTAAAAAGTGAGAGGAAGAGAGTGTTGGCACTTGGAGACCGGGTGATGGTTATAGAGACTTGTTGTTCACGGTTTTACGGTGGTTTATGGTTGTGGTGCTCATGGGCAGGTCACAACCGAGAGAAACAAAGATATAGAGATGATAATGGTATTTGGTGGTGGTGGTTTGAGCCGAGAGATGTGAGGATGTTTATGCGGTTATGGTTGTGTCTTTTGGGCCGAGAGTTTCAAATATAGGAATAGGTAATGATGAGCTTCTAGGCATTAGGTTAGTGAGGTGGTGACTTAGGCATGCTTAGTTGACTTCTAGACCTAGGTGGCAACATAGATGCTTGCTTAGTGTTGTGCAAGGTGGCAAGCAAGGGGATGCATGAGTCACCTAGTTTATTAATGTAAGGTTAAGCAAATTTAAGTGGTTAATCGGATGGTTTGTTATCTTAATGATTCAGGTTTGAGGTTTTAAGTTTTACTTAGGTTGATGTTTTAGGTGTTTTGATGTTAAAGTACCTTTGATGTTTCATTGTATTGCGGTGTTTAGTTAGGTTGTAACATGGTGTAATTGGTCTTGTAATGTTGAAGTATTTTTGATCAAACAACATTTGGTAACATAAACTTATACATGCGTAAATTTATACCCATGCATACATAATTCTCATGCATTCAAGCAAGCATACGTATCATTTATATATACACATGAAATATATACACAAATCATAAAGGGGTTAGTTCAAATAATGGTTAATTCGTAAGAATCTTAAATTTATCTAACCTTAATTTTTAGGGTTGTCACATTCTCCTCCTGTTAAAATAATTTTGTCCCGAAATTCATTGGAGAGTAATTCCTAAAGTCGAGTAGAACTTATCTGATTATTAACTCTGAACAAGTGAGGGTATTTCTTTTTGATCTCATCTTCTCTTTCCCATGTGTATTCTGGTTCTCTCTTTGCATTCCACTTAACTTTTACTATAGGAATTCTATTCTTTCTTAATCTCTTCACTTCCTTGTCTATAATGGCTACCGGTTCTTCCACAAAATGAAGTTTCCTATCTATTTTGACTTCTTGAATTGACACTTTTAACGGCTCATCTGTTAGACATTTCTTTAAGTTGGATACATGGAAAGTGTTATGTACTTCACTTAGCTCTTGAGGTAATTCTAACTTATATGCTATAGGACCAATCCTATCAATGATTTTAAAGGGACCAACATACCTAGGGTTTAACTTAATTGGCTTTCCAAATCGGAAAATGCCTTTTGTGGGTGATATCTTTAGATAAACTCTATCTCCAATTTGAAATTCCAATGGCTTTCTTCGTTTGTCGGCATAACTTTTCTGTCGATCACGGGTTGCTTTAAATTTATTTTTAATTTCCATGATCTTATTAGATGTTTCTTGTATCAATTCAGGGCCTGTAAGTTGTCTGTCACCTATTTCATTCCAACACAAGGGTGATCTACACTTTCTCCCATACAAGGGTTCAAATGGAGCTATTCAAATACTAGAGTGATAACTGTTATTGTAGGAAAATTCAATTAATGGTAAGTGGGTATCCTAGTTACCACCAAAATCTATAACACAAGCTCTTAACATATCCTCTAGAGTTTGTATTGTTCTTTCACTTTGTCTATCAGTTTGTGGATGATAAGCTATACTTATATTCACTTGAGTTCCTAAGGCCTTTTGTAATGTTTGCCAAAATCTTGATGTAAATCTACTGTCGCTATCTGATATAATTGATATAGGTATTTCATGTTTAGACACAATTTCTTTCACGTAAATTCTGGCTAGTCTTTCTATCTTGTAGTCTTCTCTTATAAGTAAGAAATGTGCTGACTTAGTTAACCTGTCTACTATTACCCATATTGTGTCGTATCCATTTTTTGTTCTTGGTAGTTTGGTTACAAAGTCCATAGTAATCTAGTCCCATTTCCAATTTGGAATTTCTGGTTGTTGTAAATATGCTGAAGGTTTTTAATATTCAGCTTTTACTATTGAACAAATATCACATTCTTCCACAAATTCTCCGACTGACTTTTTCATGCCTGGCCACCAATATTGGCTTTTTAAGTCCTTGTACATTTTATTATTTCCTAGATGCACAGAATATCTTGACCTATGTGCTTCTTGTAGGATGATTGTTCTAAGCATGCTATTGTCTAGCACCCAAATTCTTCCTTTGAATCTTAGGATTCCATCTGTTTCCTCTTCCACATCTTTTAATTGTCCTTTTAATTTCAACATATCATTTTGTTGGGCTTTCCGAATTTGATTTAACAAATCTGAACGTAATTCCATTCTCATGGCACATACTCGTAATGGCTTAACTCTTTCTTTTCGGCTTCAAGCATCAGCTACTATGTTTGTTTTTCCTGGGTGATACTTGATTTCACAATCATAGTCACTTAGTAACTCTACCCATCTCCTTTGTCTTATATTTAACACCTTTTGATCAAATGTATGTTATAAACTTTTATGATCCGTATAAATTACACATTTAGTCCCATACAAGTGATGTCTCCAAATTTTTAGTGCAAGCACTACTGCTCCTAGTTCCAGATCATGTGTAGTATAGTTCTTGTCACTACCTCTAAGCTGTCTAGATGCATATGCAATTACTTTGTCTTTTTGCATTAAAACACATCCAAAACCTTGATGTGATGCATCACAATATACTACAAAATTATCTATTCCTTCGGGCAATGCTAAAATAGGTGCACTACATAACTTATTCTTGAGGAGTTCAAATGCTTCATTTTGTTTTTCTCCCCATACATACCTCCTATCTTTCTGGGTCAATTTTGTCAAAGGTTGAGATATTCTTGAGAAATTTTCTATAAATCTCCTATAATATCCTGCTAAACCTAAGAATTGTCGTACTTCAGTTGGGGTCTTTGAAATTTCCCACTTCTTCACTGTTTCAATCTTTGCTGGATCAACTTGAATCACATCTTGATTAACTACGTGTCCTAGGAATTGTACTTCCCTTTTCCAAAATTCACATTTGAGAATTTTGCATACAACTTTTCCTTTCGTAGTAATTCCAAAGTTAATCTTAAGTGTTGTTCATGGTCTTCCTTATTTTTAGAGTAAATCAGGATGTCATCTATGAATACTATGCCAAATTTATCTAAATAAGGTTTGCATACTCTATTCATTAGATCCATAAATACTACTGGAGCATTGGTTAACCAAATGGCATTACAAGAAATTCATAATGTCCATACCTAGTCCTGAATGCAGTTTTTGGTATATCTTCATCCTGTACTTTTAACTGATAATATCCAGATCTTAAGTCTATTTTAGAAAAACAACTAGATCCTTGCAACTGATCAAATAAATCATCAGTCCTAGGGAGAGGGTACCTATTCTTGATGGTAACTTTATTGAGTTCCCTATAATCAATACACATTCTAAAAGTTCCATCTTTCTTTTTGACAAAAAGAACTGGTGCTCCACAAGGTGATACACTAGGACGTACAAATCCTTTATCCAACAATTCCTGTAATTGATTCATTAGCTCTTTCATTTTTGTTGGTGCTAAATGATATGGTGCTTTAGCAATAGGGGTTGTTCCTGGTACTAATTCTATCTTAAATTCTACTTGAAATGGAGGTGGCAATCCGGGTAACTCATCAGGGAAAACATCCGGATATTCCTTTATAATTGGAACACTATTAAGGTTGCCCTTATCTAGCTTTGTATCAATTATATGAGCCAGAAAAGCTAAGCAGTTCTTTCTTAAGCATTTTTGTGCTTGCTTACAAGAAATTATTTTTATAATATCACTAGGCTTTTCACCGTATATATAGAGAGTTCTATTTTCTTTAATCAGAGGGATTTTTATTATTCTGTTACCACATATAATTTCAGCATGATTTTTACTTAACCAATCCATACCTACTACAATATCAAAACCTCCTAATTCAATAGGAATCAGGTCTATATCAAAATAATGTTCATATAGGTTTAAAGTACAGATAGGAATGACTTCACTAGCTTTAATTATTTTACCATCAGCTAATTCTATCATGTATTTGTGTTTTAGCTTCTCAGAAGTTAGATTAAGTGACGGTCTAAAGGTATTTGAAATTAAACTACGAGTTGCTCCTGTATCAAATAATACTTTTGCGTACTGATTGTTGATAAGGAACGTACCCGTAACTACTTCTGGTTCATGTCGAGCTTCTTCAGCTTGCATTACGAAAGATCTTCCACGGGAGTTCTTTTGGTTAATTGGAGCCTTGCCTTTCAATTGTGGACATTCATTAGGAAAATGGTTTTCGTTTCCATATTGATAGCAGACTGGTTTAGGGTTGGTGGGGTTCTTGCAGTCTCGTGATATATGTCCCTTCTTTTTACAATTATAACAAATCACCACCATACAATTTCCATGGTGATATCTTTGATAGGTACTACACCATGGTTGTCCTTCAGTCTATGTTTTCTTTTCTCGTACTGCTGCTAAGAAATTTCTTTATGGAGGTCGGGTTATCCTTTTTTGAGGGTTTTCTGCAAATTTCCTTCCTGTGTGGTTGTCATTCCACTTCCTTTTCTCTCCTATTTTTGGATTACTTAAAGATCTATTTCTTATCATTTCATCGGTTAGACTTCCTGACAAGCTTATAGCCTCCTGGAAGGTTTTGGGCATTGCAGATTTAACTAATTCCCTTATTTGCGGTACTAATCCCCAGATATGCCTTCCTATCCTTTTAGGTTTAGGGGTTATCAGGTGTGGCACTAATTTGGAGAGTTCGTTATATCTGTCGGTATATTCTCGACGTGCAGCTCTTCTCATCTCTAGTGCTAGGAATTCAGTTTCTAACTTCTCTATTTTATTATAAGGACAGTATTTTTCTATTACTAGGTTTCTGAATTCTTTCCAACTTATCTTATTCATGACATGCCTACCTTTAGTTTGCATTTCCATTTTCCACCAGGATTGTGTCTCTCCTTTAAGTGAATGCGAAGCAAACAGTGTCTTATAATTGTCGGCACAGTTACTAATTTTTAAGACTGCTTCAACTTCATCTAACCAACATAGGGCTTGTACAGCTCCTCCCATTCCATCAAATTCTCAGGGTCTCCATGACATAAAAGTCTTGTAAGAGCATCCTTTTGTGACTCCATTTAAGATTTCTTCCTCTTGTCATTCCTCTGGATTAACATTTTCTGGTCTTTCATTTTGGTGTGATGTGGTTCCAAAGTTCAGATTCTGTTGTAGTTGGGCTATCAGATTAGGTAATGTAGCTTCTATTTGTTGGGCTACTAGTTGAGAAATCCTGTCATTCTCATTTGTGTCATTATTCACAGGTGTTTCTTTCCTAAGTCGGGTTCTAGGTCGTCCAACTCGTGCTGTTCTTCGTACAGGCTGAGTGTTTCTTTTTGGCGGCATGATTCACTATAGTTAATTATAATTAGTATCATATGTAAAAATTTTAACACAAATCTTATCTAACACATAACAGATAGACATTTAAACAACAAAGATATACATATATCATTAAGTTCTTTATTCATTTATTTTGACAAGTTAGACTAGAAAATTCTAGTTTTTATGAATCCAGTTTCATATCTTTGCAAAGATATTTTTCTTGGGGGTCTTTAATTTCTTAATATCCTTCTGGATTCTGCGGATTCCTAGTTGTATTTTCTTGAGCTTCTTAAGGGTCCGCTGAGCTGCCTTCACTTGATGCTCATTCAACTTTTTTCTTTTAATTATTTTACCTTCGTTCCCGGATGAATCAGAATTTTGTATTTCTATGTCTTCAACTTGCTTAGCCAAAAATATGTCTCCACGTCGTATCTTTTTCCTATGGGTCTTAACTGTATATCCCCTAATGTTTACTGGTGCACGTCGGACATAAAATTTTGGTTTAATGTTGTTCTCAACTTCAATTTGAGGAGTTTTCATAACTTGTTGGGGTTCTGGTTCAGGTGTTATTTCCTTAAGGTTGCTATGGTCTGAGCACTCGGAAGGATCAATCTCATTGTGATAATTATCTGAATTCATAGCTGCCAAAATTTCTTTATAATTTTTGACAAAACAGTTAGTCACATATTTTCATAGATATTCTATATGTCACATATTTTTATTGCAATTATCAGAGATCTGCATATAATCACGAAATTTCACATAAAATCATATCACACACACACACACACACACACACACACACACATATATATATATATATATATATATATCAAATATATTATTTATTATA
>BJCO01636258.1:0-17593 GCA_018326465.1 Flaveria floridana
TCAGGCTTTGTACATCAGCTGTTGATCTTCAGTACTTCAGTTCTTCAGCTGTTGATCTTCAGTACTTGAGCCTTCAGTACTTGAGGTCTTCAGTACTTGAGGACTTTAGTACTTGAGGTCTTCAGTACTTGAGGTCTTAAGCTGTTGTTCTTTAATACTTTGATCTTCAGCTGTTGAGGTCTTCAGACTTTGTCAAACAGCTGAAGATGTCTTCAGCAGTTGTTGTGATGTCTTATGGGACTTAGAGGTTTTTCTGATCTGGCTCATTGGTTCTTTTGGTCCAACAGTTCCAAAGGTGATTTCGATGGCGGTGGCAGGGAAGTACATGAGACGTGGATTCAGTGCCTACTTGGCCTACGTGAAATATGTGGATGCATCAATACCATAATTGTCCGATGGACCAGTGGTATGTGACTTTTCGGACGTATTCCCAGAAGACTTGCTGGGTGTGCCACCGGATCGCAAGATTGAGTTTCAGATTGATCTGATGCCCGGTGCTTAACCCGTTGCCAAAGCACCGTATCGATTAGCTCCTACCGAGATGAAGGAACTAATGGCTTAACTGGAGAAGTTGATGGATAAAGGGTTTATTTGACCGAGCATCTCTCCTTGGGTTGCTCCGGCATTGTCTGTGAAGTAGAAGAAGGGTAGTATGAGGATGTGCATCGACTACTGAGAGCTGAATAAGTTGACGGTGAAGAATCGGTATCCGTTATCGAGAATTGATGACTTGTTTGATCAGCTCCAAGGTGTTAGTTGGTTCTTGAGGATAGATCTTCAATCTGGTTACCATCAGTTAAAGCTGATGGAGCAGGATATTCCTAAAACAGCTTTTCGCATGCGTTATGGACACTACAAGTTTCTCGTCATGTCTTTTGGTCTAACTCACGCGCCAGCTGCCTTTATGGATTTGATGAACCGACTGTGTCGGCCAATATAAATCAGTGATTGTGTTTATTGATGATATCCTAATTTTTTCGAAAAGCGAGGAAGAACATGCCGGCCACGTACGCAAAGTATTAGACACTTAGAAGAGAAAAGTTGTATCCTAAATTCTCTAAGTGTATTTTCTGGTTGCGCGAGATGCAATTTTTAGGTCACGTTGTAAATGCTGAAGGAATCTTGGTGGAGCCGGAAAAGGTTGAGGTGGTGATATAATGGAAGTCTCCAAAGACGCCATCCGAGTTTCATAGTTTCTTTGGTTTGGCGGGCTATTATAAAAGATTTATTCAAGACTTTTCTAAGATAGCATCGCCTTTGACCAAATTGACTCACATAGATGTAAAGTTTGAGTGGTGTCGCAAAGAGGATGATGCTTTTGAAGAGTTAACGGCAAGATTAACTCAAGCTCCTGTTTTGACTTAGTGGTATATTCGGATTCTTCTTATTCGGGACTAGGCTGCATGTTAATGCAACATGGAAGGGTCAACTACCGTACTCATGACTTGGAGCTTGTAGCGGTGGTCTTTGCGTTGAAAATTTGGAGGCACTACTTATACGGGATGAAGTGCACCATCTTCACCGACCACAAAAGCTTGATGTACTTCTTCAAGCAAAACGATCTCAACATGAGATATAAGAGATGGTTAAAGCTCATCAAAGATTATAACTATGAGATCCATTATCATCCGGGTAAGGCCAACGTTGTGGCCGATGCCCTTAGCCAAAAAGAGTGACCCGAACCGATTCGGGTGAAATCTTATCAGTTGGTTATCAACTCAGACGTGATGACACAAGTCAAAGGATTTCAAGATGAGGCATTGAAAGAAGAACGCCTTAACTCTAAAAGGATGAGAGGTCTAGTCACTGAGTTGGTAGAAAACACTCATGGGCTGAGAACCCGCTTCGGGCGGATATGGATTCCCCGATACGGAGATCTAAGGGGACGAATTATGGATGAGGCTCATAAGACTCGATACTCCATTCATCCAGGCGCCACCAATATGTATCAAGACACGAAGAAGGGCTACTGGTGGTTGGGTATGAAACTTGACGTGGCAGAGTATGTGAGTAAGTTGCTTACTTGTCTATAAGTGAAGGCGGAACATCAGAAACAGTACGGGAATATCCAACCATTGGATATACCCGAGTGGAAGTGGGAGCACATCACCATGGACTTTATTACTAAGCTACCTTGTACACCGAGGGGGTGCGATACCATTTGGGTGATTGTTGATCGTCTGACCAAGAGTGCTCACTTCCTACTGATCCGCGAGATGTATTCATCCGAGAGACTGGCAGATCAGTTTATCAAGGAGATTGTAGCTCGTCATGGTGTGCCGGTGTCTATCATGCCGGATCCTGACACTCGGTTTACATCCAAGTTTTGAAAGAGATTCCATTATGCGATGGGGATGAGGACACATTAGCACGGCTTATCATGCTTAGACAGGTGGTCAGTCTGAGAGGACGATTCAGACGCTCGAGGATATGCTTCAAGCATGTGTGATCGACTTTGGAGGAAATTGGGACGATCACTTACCATTAGAATAATCCTCATATAAAAATATTTATCATGCCAGTATATGCCTCCTTATGAGATGCTATATGGTAGGAGGTGTAGGACGCCCGTGTGTTGGGGCGAATTTGGGCAGAAAGAGTTGGAGGACTTGTAACACTCGGAAATTATGTCAGTTAAAAGAAAAGAAAAGAAATAAGAAAAAGGACAAGAAAAGTATTTTAGTAAGAAAAGAAAGGAAAGTCAAAGTGGAGGGGTTAAAAGTGTAAAAAGGACAAAATAATAATATTATTTTGTTTAAAGTGGGCACGGCTACCCACTTCTATGATCACACCAACTGCTCGATAGTTTTAGAAAGAGAAAGCAGAAGATTTTCGGCTTTAGACAGAGAAAAGTAGCTGAGTTCAGCCAAGGTAAGTAAATTTTGCATAATTGGTTCGGTTTTTATAGATTTTTGACAATGAAACCGATTTCTACATGTTCTTATGTGTGTACATGTGTGTTCGGGTATGTGTTTTTGACATGTATAGGTGTTAGAAATCTTTGAAAAGTTTGAGTTTGAAGGAGTGAGCTTGGAAGCAGCCTAGGTGAGTTTCTAGACCCCGATTTCTACATGTTTTTAAAAGTTTTGGGGCTGAAAATGCATGTAAAACATTTTTTCAAGTGATAATTATGTAACCGAATGTATATGTGCATGTGTTTGATGATTTATGGTTGTAAATGCTTTGATTAGTGTTTAGAATGGTTGTATGAGCTTAGAACAGGGTAAACTTATGTTTGGGATTGAAAAACATATTAGAAACATGTAAATAGGTGGTCATGCGCCCAAACAGGACACATGCACATGAAAAAAATAGACTTAGAAAGCCTAAGTAAGGCTTAAGCGCCCAAACAGTACCTTCATGCGCCCAAAATATAGTCTGAGAATACAAAGTATAGGCTAATGCACCTAAATAGTAGCCCATGCGCCTAGGAAATGCCTTAGAAATACTAAGTACATGCTCATGCGCCTGAACAGTAGTTCATGCGCCTAAGTTTTCGTCCAGGCGCCTAAGTATTAGGGGTGATGAGCCCCAATAGTGTTCATGCGCCCACGTTTTTTCTCAGGTGCCTAAGTGTAGGCTCATGTGCCTAAACAGTTCATGGGCACAAAAGTGAGAAACGGTTAAGTATAGGGTCATGCGCCCAAATAGTGATGAAACGCCTGAACAGGCCTCATGCGCCTACATAGTGTTAAAACGCCTAACACTTACAAACTTTTTCTGAATTTTTGAAAAATCAGATTTTTAGGGTTTTGACCCTACTTTGACCTAAGGTTTATATGTGCCTATTATATGCATTATTATGCTTTGCTCTTATGTTCCTTATGTATAATTAATGTATGATTTTACGTGGTGTGTCTATGATTATAAACGTAAAGTATTATCATTAAACAAAGATATAAGATTAATGATAATGAAAGTGGAACATAAAGAATGAAAGAAAGAAAAGGCTTGCAAGCAGAATGAAAGAAGGAACACAACTCATGAGAGTTGTCAGCTCAGCTTTGTGTATTATAGTGTGCAACTTTGGCTAAACCATGAGGGTTCACACACAGGGGATTAGTCTTGGTGACTGATCCATAGTATGAAACAGGATCCTTGTCACTCGACCCCGAAAATAAGGAGGCTTTGTGCCCGGAATGGTGGCTTCGGGCCACGGGCTTTATGCCAAATAGTAATGAGGCTTTGTGCCCGGAATGGTGGCTTCGGGCCATGATAGGGGGGGGAAGCTTGACAGGATCTATAATCAATATGAAACGAGCGACATGATAAAGTATGAAATGAACGAAATGATCAAGTACAAAACGAGCAATAAGATAAAGTATGAAACGAACGAAATGATCAAGTAGGAAACGAGCGAAATGATAAAGTACAAAACGAACGAAATGATCAAGTACGAAATGATAAAGCACGAAGCGAACGATTATGAAAGATAATGATAAAGTACGAAACGAACGATTATGAAAGATAATGATAAAGTACGAAACGAATGAATATGTGAGATAATGAATGAAGAATAAGGTTATGCCATGTTGTATGTATGATGAATGCTTACGTATGAAAGTAAAGAAAGTATTTTGTTAAAAAAGAGTATTTTCTTATATGAACTGTATAAAGTATTTTAATACTTTAAAACTAGAACTCACATAGCAACGTTGACTTTTATGCATTTTGCAGTTGGCAGGAAATGTTGCTAAGGATGGCACGCGGGGAGGCTACTCGGCAGGGCAAGACTGGCATTCATTTATGTATAATAATATTGTTGTTTTGTAATGCAAATTAATGAGGTTTTTGTAATTTAACAATGTTGTATTGCTTAACAACAGTATTTATCAATGAAATGAATGGTATTTGATAATTTATTTCCGCTGCTTATTTTATAAAATTTATATTATATATGAAATGATGCGATGATTGTCCAACTGTGAGGTGCCCGTGAACGGGGCCTTACAGTTTTGAAGGTGAATTCTCAAACTGCTACTTCAAGAGGTCTTTCTTATACACCAGCTTCAATGCATCCCATAGTTGCTTGGTAGTTTTTCACTTCATAAAGCCTCCGTAGTTGACATTTGGAAGAGCAGTTTGGAGGGTGGTCATGGCCTTATGATCTACATCTATTCTCTTCCTATCATCTTTAGAGTAGTCAGCCACCTCCAGCAGCAACTGAAGAGGTGCATGGAATGTAAGGTCCTTTGGTAACAGACTCCCACATCCTACTGTCTTGAGAGTTGATGAAGCCTTCCATTCTTAGGCACCAAGTGTCAAAATCATCAGAGTGATTAGTGGGGACATTAACATTGTATCAGTTTCCATATCAAACTTAGAAGCTGCCATTTGAGATGTTAAGTGATTTGTGAAACTGAGAAGATTTAAGATGGTAAGATCTTATAATCAAGAGCCTGAAAAGCTCTAATACCATTTGAAGGACCGGTTAAGGGTGGTCGATACAATTAGTCTCACAATGAGGAAAAGTGTTAGAACATTTAATAGATAAAATAGGGAACCAGGTTTGAGTAAATGATGCTAAGTACACAAGTAAGTAAGAGACAGAACAAAGAACAAGAACAAGAACAAGAACAAGATAAGTATGGTTTTCAAGAATGTTGTATATTGCTCTCTAGTTCTATTACAAGTGTTACAAAGCATAAAAAGAAATACAAGAATACGAGATACTATATACTACATCCTATAGCCGGGTATACTTTGAAAGCCTGCTTGAAACACCGATCTAGACAACAAGAACAATGTAGAGTCAAAAGGCAGATTGCCTTTTGACTAATGACTATGACATGCCATAGCTCACATCCTAATACATTACAAATAGGAGAAAAGGTACAAAGTAGAAAGGTACAGACTCTAAACCTTAATTTACAGTTGCAAAAGCATGGACCTTTTCATAAACTAATACAAGTTGGTGAGTCTTCAGAGTTGCAGCGGAAAGTGGGTCAGCTTTATGCTAAAGGTGATCAGAGAAAGCATGTCTTCTCTGTCTTCAAAAGAAACCGGTCTTCACTTCATTGGCTTCGAAAGACTTTATCTTTGAAGCTTCGGAAGACATCACCTTTGGCTTCAGAAGATTTGTTCTTTGGCTTCGAAAGATTTTATACTTAGATTATTTTTTCCATGAAGAGTGTAAAACTTCTAAAGTAACTTCTACCTTGTACATCAGTGCATGCATGCAGTAAGCTCTTTAGATGCCTTGGTTGCATCAACCTTTCTAATATAACCTTATAAGAACATCATATCTTCATCCTTGCATGAAATTTTTTTATCAGAACAGACAAGTATTGGGTTCAAATGAGATAGCTTCCCTACACTCATTACTATTTGTAAGACCTCCAAGGTGTGAAACTTCTCAAGATGAGCTGCCCTCAAAGACCTTAATTAAGAAAAGGATGAAGATGAAGAGGAGACAGTGAAGGATGGATCTAAAGTGAGTGAAGAAGATCATCCTAAGAAGGGTCACCATTCTCCTAGAGAGAAGAAAGAACCATGGATGACCAAGTCTACTAGGAAGAACTTAATCAGGACAGCCAAAAGAAAATCAAGAAAAGCCCAAGAGATAAAGACCACCTTCAACTTCAAGCAAATGCAAGTTTTTATCTCTGTTGGGTTTATAGTGCTGAAGACTGAAGACTCAACCATAGACTCTAGTACTAGGAGTCCTAGTTCATGTCCAAATCATCCTGGTCAACAGAAGAAGGCTAATCAAATGTGCACCACTATTGCACAGCCTGAACCATCTAGTTCCAAGAGCAAGCCTCACCCTAAGAAGCTTGCTGCATCATCTGTGAAGACGAAGAAGGATGTGGAAAGTGATCAAGCTTAACTTCCTACTCAGAAGAAGAGTCTCAGAAGAATGCAATCTTAATGTATCATGTGTGATAGTAATTCTTACTTTCCTAAGGATTGCATCTATAATCCCAAAAGCACTATGCACATGACGAAGATGAAAACTTTTAATGACAAAGTCTACTAGGAAGAACTTAATCAGGGCAGCCAAAAGAAAATCAAGGAAAGCCCAAGAGATAAAGACCACCTTGAACTTCAAGCAAATGCATGTTTTTATCTCTGTTGGGTTTATAGTGCTGAAGAATGAAGACTCAACCATAGACTCTAGTACTAGGAGTCCTAGTTCATGTCCAAATCATCCTTGCCAACAGAAGAAGGCTAATCAAATGTGCACCACTATTGCACAGCCTGAACCATCTACTTCCAAGAGCAAGCCTCACCCTAAGAAGCTTGCTACATCATCTATGAAGACGAAGAAGGAAGTGGAAAGTGATCAAGCTTAACTTCCTACTCAGAAGAAGAGTCTCAGAAGAATGCAATCTTAATGTATCATGTGTGGTAGTAATTCTTACTTTGCTAAGGATTGCATCTATAATCCCAAAAGCACTATGCACATGACCAAGAAGAAAACTTTTGAGAAGAAGAAGAAGAAGATAGCTTCAAAAGGAAAATATCTTCCTTTCGGAAGCTCCAAATTGAAAAAGAAGATAAGTGAAAACTTACCTTTGGAAGACAATTTAGTCCCAGAAGAAAGGAATGATTCCAAAGTACCGAAGTCTGTGGTAGTCGATGCAAAAACTTCCGTAGGTTCAGTCTCCAAAACTTCTGAAGTTATCAGAACTTACGAAGTATTGAAGGCCAAGTTTAGTCTTCCAAAGATGGTGTGGAAGATAAAGGAAGGCCACATGACTGAAAGTTATTTGTCAACAATAGCAAATGATCCTTAAAGCTTGTATATAGGATCAATTAGTGTTGAATTATCTTCAGATCACTTTGACAACCCCAAGACCAACAAGGCTTAGGTTTTGAAATGTAACTAACCATCTGTTTCTGAGCAAGAACAACTGAACACTAAAGGAAATGTATGGATCATTGATAGTGTCTGTTCCAGGAACTTGACAAGCAATCGCTCTTTGCTTAAAAAATTTGAAAGATTTGGAGGGCTAGTTGTTTTTGTAGGAGAGTAATGTGGTTACATCACTAGAAGGGGAAGAATTACAAATAGTAAGCTCAACATTAAGAAGGTAAACTATGTTAATGGTCTTGGGATACAATCTCTTGAGTGTATCCCAATTTTGTGTATTGTTCTCAAGCTCAGGGTGGTCATTACTCAAGAGCATATCCTGCTTAGATCCCCCAGGAAAGGGAACATTTACAAGATAGAATTGTAGGAAACATGCCTATCAGGAGAAGTTTCTTGTTTTCTATCTAAAGCATATAGTGATAAGAATTTTCTCTGGCATTATAGAATGTGAAATGTCAACTTTAAAAACATGACAAAATTAATTCAGAATGATTTGATAACAAGAACGCCAAATAAAGAGTTTACAAGTGATGGCCATTGTGTTACATGTCTGAAAGGGAAGTAACACAAAGTATCTCACAAGCCAAATGAAAGGAACCCATCACTACTCCCTTACACTTATTACATATTGATCTCTTTGGCCCTACCAGTGTAATGAAACTAGGAAGGACCTTATATTGTTTAGTTATCATAGATATGTAAGGCCCTATTCGCAGAGACCTCACAGTTGGACAATCATAGTATTATTACATAAAACAATACATATTTCATAAAATTAAGCAGTGGAATTGCATTAACCAAAAACCATTCATCACATTAATATAAACACTGTTATTAAGCAATACAACATTGTTTAAGTTACAAAAGCATCATTTAATTGCATTACAAAACAACAATAATATTATGCGTGAATGGATGTCAGTCTTGTCCTGCCGAGTAGCTTCACCCTCACGCCATCCTCAGCCAAATTTACCTGCCAACTGAAAACGCATAAAGTCAGCGTTGCTGAGTGATTCTAGTTTTAAAGTATTGAAATACTTTATACTGTTTATATATGAAAATACTCTTTCTCAATAAAATACTTTCTTTACTTTCGTACATGAGCATTCATCGTACATACAACAAGGTATAACCTCATTCATCACTCATTATCGCACGTATTCGTTCGTTTCTACTTTATAATTAACTTTCACTATTTCTAGATCCTATCATAACTTTACCCCCATCATTGGGCACGCAACCACCTCATTCCCGGCACACAGCCGCCTTATTTCCGAGTAAAATGACAAGGATCCCATTTCGTACTATGGATCAGTCACCAAGACTAATCCCCCTGTGTGTGAACCCTCATGGGTTAGCCAAAATCACATGCTATATTACACATAGTTGAGCTAGCAACTCTTAATGAGTTGTGAACCTCCTTTCATTTTACTTGCAAGACTTTTCATTCATTCCTTCTTTATGTTCCACTGTCATTATCATTAATCTTTCACTTTTATTATGATAATACTTTACGTATATGAGCATAAACACTCCACATAAAGTCACATGATAATATATAACATGGAACACAAAAACAGACCGTAAACATTCATAAAATGAACAAATATGGGCCTTAAGTCAAACTAGGGTCAAACCCTAAAATTCTGATCTTTCCAAAATTTTAGAAAAATTCTAAGTCTTTCAGGCGCTTTGGCACTATGTAGGAGCATGAGAACTGCTTTGGTGTTTTTCCACTATGCAAGCGCATGAGCCTCACTTAAACGTTTCAACACTTAGGCGCATGAGCCATTTCGGGCGCATGGGCACTATTCTGGCGCATGGGGTACACTTAGGCGTCTGAGCCTAATACGTAGGTGCATGAACCACTGTTCAGGTGCAAGAACTTACACTTAGTATTCCTAAGGCAATATTTAGGCGCATGAGGTACTGCTTGACTTATTCTTACCATTCTAAGCATCAACATAACATCAATAGCCATAAAACACTATCATACATACACAAGAACATACAGGTAACATACATAATAATTATAAAAAAAAATTTACATGAATTTTCAGCCCCAAAAATGTTTAAAACAAGTAGAAACAGGGGTCTAGAACTCACCTTTACTGCTTCCAAGCTCAACTCCTTCAAATTGAGAAATCTTGATGTTACTAACACCTAGACACCAAGAACACATAACCCAAACACACATAAATACATAAGAACATGCAAAACTCGGTTACATGGTCAAAACTCATCAAAACCAAACCAAATTTACAATAATTACTTACCTAGGTCAAGATCAGCTATTTTCTCTCTCTAGAACTGAAGAACTCTGCTCTTCTTCTTCTTTTCTTTTTGGTCGACAGAGACAGCTGGTGAAACATATTATGGGCGGCCATACCAATAATATTATAAAATAATTTTACTTTTGCACTTTTACATAAAGCTCCCCTCCATTTTTGTTCATTTTACTTTCTTTCAAGGTACTTTTCCTTTCTATTTCTTATTATTTTTCTTTTCTTTTATTTGACTAGAATTTCAGGTGTTACAATTAAAGAGGTTTTGTCCCCGAAACCTGTCACTCTTCAAACAATTATGGGTAATGTTGTCTCATTTCTTCCTCAGTCTCCCGCGTAGACTCCGAACCCTTTCGGTGTTTCCACTGCACACACATAAGTGTAACCACTTTATTCCGCAACCTCTTCTCTTTTCGATCAGTGATTGCCACTGGTTGCTCTACATAATTGAGCCATTCATCCACCTCGATATCCTCAAGTGGTCCAATCATATCCTCATAGGCTAAACACTTTCTCAGATGAGATACATGGAATGTCGGATGAATTCCACTTAACTCATCAGGCAGTTTTAATCGATAGGCTACCTCTCCTACTTGTGCAAGATTCGAAAAGGTCTATATCTCGGGCTCAGTTTACCTCACTTTCTGAACCAGATAATCCCCTTCCAAGGTGAGACCTTCAACATGACTCTATCACCCACGTTGAACTTAATCGGTCTACGCCTTTTATCGGCATACTACTTCTGCCTATCCTTGGCTGCCTTCATAAAGGCTTTAATCTTTTCTAACTTTTCTGTCGTAGCCTCGATCACCTCGATACCTCCTAACTCCTTCTGCCTGATATTACCCCAGTATATGGGCGTCCTACACCTTCTACCGTATAGCATCTCATAAGGAGGCATACCAATGTTGGCATGGTAACTGTTGTTGTATGAGAATTCCGCTAACGGTAAGTGATCATCCCAACTTCCTCCAAAGTTGATCACGCATGCTCGAAGCATATCCTCGAACGTCTGAATCATCTTCTCAGACTGACTATCTGTCTGAGGATGTTAAGCCATGCTAATGTGTAGCCTCGTATGGCTTCTTTGTCAGACGATCAACTATCACCCAAATGGTATTGTACCCCCTCGCCGTACGAGGTAGCTTCAATATAAAGTCCATGGTGATGTGCTCCCACTTCCACTTGGGTATATCCAATGGTTGGATCTTCCCGTATGGCTTCTGATGCTCTGCCTTCACTTGCAAAAAAGTAAGGAACTTACTCACATACTCCGCTTTATCATGCTTCATTCCCGGCTACCAGTAATCTTTCTTCATGTCCTGGTACATCTTCATGGCACCGGGATGAATCGAGTCTTATGAGCTTCATCCATAATTCGCCCTCGTAAGTCTTCGTAACAAGGGATCCACATTCGCCGGAAGCGGGTTGTAACCCTGTGGGTATTTTCTCCCAATTCCGTGACTAGACCTCTCATTCTTTCGGAGTTGAGGCGATCTTCTTTCAACGCCTCATCTTGATATTCTTTCACCTAGGTCCTCGCATCATTGGTCATATCCAACCGATACGCCTTTACCCGAATCGGCTCAGGTCTCTCCTTTTGGCTAAGAGCATCGGTCACAACATTAGCCTTACCCGGATGATAATGGATCTCATAATCATAATCCTTGATGAGCTCTAACCATCTCCTCTGCCTCATGTTGAGATCCTTTTGCTCAAAGAAATACTTTAAGCTCTTGTGGTCCGTGTAGATGGTGCACTTCGTCCTGTATACGTAGTGCCTTGAAATCTTCAACGCGACGACCATGACCGCTAACTCCAAGTCATGGGTGGGATATTTGACTTTGTTGATTTTCAGCTGTCGAGATGCATAGGCTATTACCCATCCACGTTGCATCAACACGCAACCCAGTCCCGAATAAGAAGCATCGGAATATACCACTAAGTCCTCACTCCCTTCGGGTAATGTCAAGACAGGAGTTTGAGTTAATCTCATCTTCAACTCCTCGAAAGCATTCTCTTGTGCTTGACCCCATACGAACTTCACATCTTTACTTAGTCAAATGAGAAGATATCTTGGAGAAGTCTTGGATAAATCTCCTGTAATAAACTGCCAAACCTAAGAAACTACGAATCTCGGATGGCATCTTTTAAGACTTCCATTGCATTGCCGCCTCGACCATTTCCGTGTCTACCATAATTCCCATGAAATTCACCACGTGACCCTAAAAATGAACTTCGCACAACCAGAACGCGCACTTGGCATACAACTTCTCCCTTCTAAGCGTTTCTAATACCTCTCGAATGTGACCGGCATGTTCTTCCTCATTTTTCGAATAAATAAGGATATCATCAATAAACACGATTACTAATTTATCTAACATCGGCCGACACACTCGGTTCATTAAATCCATAAAGGCAGCTCACGCATTAGTTAGACCGAAATACATAATGAGAAACTCGTAGTGTCCATAATGAGTTCGAAAAGCTGTCTTAGGGATATCATGATCCTTCACCTTCAATTGATGGTAGCCAGATCGGAGATCTATCCTTGAGAACCAACTAGCACCTTTGAGCTGATCAAACAAGTCGTCAATCCTTGGTAACGGGTACTGATTCTTCACTGTCAACTTGTTCAACTCGTGATAGTCGATACACATCCTCATACTACCATCCTTCTTCTTTACAAACAAAATCGAAGCACCCCAAGGAGGGATGCTCGGTCCAATGAACCCTTTATCCATCAACTCCTGCAGTTGAACCATTAGTTCTTTCATCTCGGTCGGAGCTAATCGATACGGTGCTTTGGCAACGGGTTGAGCACCAGGTATCAAATCAATTTGAAATTCAATCTCACGATCTGGTGGCACACGTGGTAAATCTTCTGGGAACATATTCGGGAAGTCACATACCACTTCTACATTAGACAATTGTGGTACTAACGCATCCACATCTTTCATGTAGGCCAGATAGGCACTACATCCACGTCTCATGCACTTATCTGCCATGACCATCAAAATCACCTTCGGAACCATAGTAACGCGATCACCGTAGACCGTTACCGAACTTCCATCGGGCGCAATTAATCGAATCATTTTCTTGCGATACATGATGTTTGCCTCATAGGCCTCTAACTAATCCATCCCTAGTACTACTGTAACACCCGAAATTTTTGTTATAATAAAAGAAAAGAAAATAAATGTGGAAAAGAAAAATAAAGTATTTTGAAGGAAAGAAAAAGCAACCAAAGTGGAGGGGAGTTAAGTGAAAAAGGTACAAAAGTCAAATATTTTAATAATATTTGAGATATGGCCACCCATATCACCTTTTTCCATCTGATTTTTGACAAACAAAGGAAGAAGAAGAAAGAAGCTGAAGTTCTCTTGGTTTTTCAAGAAGAAGAAGGAGTTTTCAGGTGTAGGTAAGTAATTCATGATTATTTGGATCAGTTTTGATGGGTTTTCAACTTTGAACCGAGAATACGTGTTCTTATGTGTTCTGTTTCATGTGTTTTGGTCGAGTTTAGGTGTTAGAATCTTTTGAAAGGTTCAAGTGGAAGAGTTTAAGCTTGAAAGTAGCTAAGGCGAGTTCTAGACCCCATCTTTTACAAATTTTAAAATGTTTTTGGGGCTGAAAATATATTAACATGGTTTTATAATTATTACGTATGCAACCGTATGTATTGATACATGTATGATGATGTTTTAGGGTTGTTTATGTGATGTGCATACTTAGAATGGTTTTAATAAGCTTAGAATAGGATGATATGATGTTTGGGATTGAAAAATATACTAGAAACATGTACATAGATGGTCATGAGCCCAAACAGGGCCAATGCGCCTAACATTTGCCTTCGAAAAAGTTCTAAGTAGGGTCATGTGCCCAAATAGGGTTCATGCACCCAAAAAGTACCCCATGCGCCCAAATTGTGCCTTAGAAATTCTAAGTGTAAGTCCATGCGCCTGAACAGTAGCTCATGCACCTAAGTCTTAGGCTCAGGCGCCTAAGTATACCCCATGCGCCCAAATAGTGCCCATGCGCCCGGAGTGGCTCATGCGCCTAAGTGTTGAAATGCCTATGTGTGCTCATGCGCCATCATAGTTGAAAAACGCCAAAGCAGTGCTCATGCGCCTGCATAGTGCTCATGCGCCTGCATAGTGCTCATGCGCCGAGAACAGTTAGTTTATTTTCTGAATTTTTAAGAAAAACAGAATGATTAGGGTTTGATTATTTTCTGAATTTTTGAGAAAAACAGAATGATTAGGGTTTGACCCTAGTTTGACTTTAGGGTTTTAATTGTTATTATTATGCATGATTAAAAGCTGTTCTTATGTTCCATAATAATTATTATTGTGTGACTTTACGTGGTTTGTTTATGAACGTATACGTAAAGTATTATCATTAAAAAAAGTGAAAGATTAATGATAAAGAAAAGCGGAACATAAATAAAAGAATGCAAGTCTTGCAAGCAAATGAATAGGAGGTGCATGACCATATTGTCGTTAGCTCAACTGTATGCGGTTTAGCTAATCCAAAGGATGCATGCAGGGTCATTGAGACTGACAGGGACCCTTGTAGCATACCCTAGGTGACTGGGTCAGCTTAGTGCACAATGTTCGTGGTCTATTTATAGACCACAGGCCCAACATCAGCTTCGTGTACAATGTTTGGGGTATTGCAAATTGGTCCGTAAGAAAGTGAAAGATAATGATAAAAGTACGAAATGAATGAATGCGTATAGTAAAGAATGAAAGAAAGTATTACCTTGGTGTATGTATGATGTGTGATCCCAAACCAAAATAAAGGAAGTATTTTACAACAAAAGGATATTTTTATATATCTATACAAGGTATTTTAATAATTTTAAAACTAGAACTCACATAGAAATGCTGACTTTTATATATTTTCAATTGGCAGGTAAATATTGCTGAGGATGGCACGAGGGTGAAACTACACGGTGGGGCAAGACTGACATCCATTCATGTTTTAATAATATTGTTATTTTGTAATGCCTTTAAATAATCTTTTTTAGAACTAATAAACAACGATGTATTGCTTAAAAAAAGTAAATATGAATGAAATGAATGGGCTTTTGATAATGTAATTCCGCTGCAATGTTTCATGAAATGTATATTATTATGTATATTTAGTGATATGATTGACTAACTGTGAGGTGCCTGGGATCGGGGCCTTACAACTACATCGAATCCGCCTAGGGGCATCACGTACAATTTAGCAGAAAACCTATGGCCTTCTAGTTCTATATAACAATCTTCTATTATATTAGAAATTTTTGTCAACTTACCAATAGCAGTTTCTACATTGAATGGCTCATCAATACTTCTACTACTCACAGGAAATTTAGCAAAGAAATAAGTAGAAATGAAACTCCTACTAGCACTAGAATCAAATAATATAGAGGCACAAGTTTGGTTAACTAGAAACATACCTGACACGACGTCAGGGTCTACCCTGGCCTCCTCTTTGGTCATCGTGAAGGCTCTAGCTAATTGCCCTCTGTCATCCTTCTTTCGTCTTCTTCTTCATCCCAGAACCCTCGGCTGGCTTCTTGCAATCTCTACTCACATGGCCTTCCTCGCCACAGTTATAACACCGTATAACTCCACACATCTTCGGCACATGACAGGGCTTTCCTCACTTGAAGCACACATTCTCTCCCTACTTACATTCTTCCACGTGCTCCCTTCCACATCTACCACACTTCTTTATCCCCGAGCTTGATGACACCACCTTAAGGTCATCCACTCTCATCCTCTTATTGTTTGGGGTGAAACCGCCATGACCAAACCGCTCACCATTCCAATTCTTGTCACCACCATTATTCTTACTTCCCCCGCCACAGCCCTCTCATCATATAGTCTTCCCACCAAATCGACTATCGACCTGAACATACCTGGCCAGGAAGCAAAGAGATGTCTGCGGATATCTGTCGGTAGACCTTGAATGTACCTCTTGATCTTCCTTGATACTGGAGTCACCTGATCTAGCATCAGCCTTGCCATCTCATTTAATTTTTTGGTGTACTGTTGGTGCCTCATAGATCTCGCCTCCAGCTGCAGGAACTCCCTCTCAATCTTATCCAACTCCCTGTGAGGACAGAATTCCTCAATCACCAACTTTTTTAGTTCTGGCCACCTCATCCTACCAATGGCCCTGCTACCCTCAACCTGGATGATGTTGTCCCACCAACATAAGGCCGAGTCCACAAACGAGTGGGTAGCAAACTTCACATTCTGATCCTTTTAGTACTCGCTGCTATCAAGCACCGCCTCCATCTCCCTCACCCATCGGTGAGCAGCAGTAGCAATGCCATTCCCATCGAATGTTGGGGGCTTGCATCTCTGCAATGCCCCGTAATTATAGCCTGGTGTAGTTTCCTACACCGCTTTTTCTTCCTCCTCTTCACTAGAGACAACCGTCTCAGTCTCCGATTATTCTCGTTCTCCTCCTCAGTATGCATGACTTGGTCTTCAGAGACAACCGTCTCAGCCACCACCTCCCTCCTCCAGTGGTCTTACTCTTTTCCTTCCTCTTTTTCTTTTCGTCCTCCCTTACAGCCTTAATTACTTCAGTCACCACAAACGGTAGAATCGTCTGCATGACTTGGTGAACCTCCTCCACTACTGCCTCTTTCACCTAGGCCCTCAAGTTCGCACTCTCATCACCACCTTCCTGGTGATGGATCTCGGGCTTTTCACGGGTCCTCTCTATAGTCTTAGCCCTATTCCTTGAAACACGCAGTTCAACACCACGTCCACCATGTAATCCACCCCTAGAGGCCTTAGATGATCTACCTCTATCCATTCTCTAATCACTATAAGATTCAAACACTAACACCGTCATTCAATGTAATAGCTCAGTTTATCAAAAGTATAGTAAGTCCCTAATTACAGTGGCCAGTTGTGATTAGCCACTTACTTTACTCTTCACACCCCAAGCCTTTCATATCCTGACTATATCAGTATTTAAACCTACTAAGAGCACATAATTCAAATAGCAAACGCACATAATTCCGGTTATCATTAAGAAAAGAATTACGTGATGGCACGTAGCTATTCGGGCTGGAATCCCTTTCCTTTACTCCCATTCTCAGTTTAAGATTAGGTTTTTGAAAATATTTTACCCAATTCACTTAAACTTTAGCTCTAATACCAACTTGTAAGGCCCCTGTTGGACCAAAAGAACCAATGAGCCAGATCAAAAAAACCTTTAAGTCCCACAAGGCATCACAATAACTGCTGAAGGCCTCATCAGCTGTTTGACAAAGACTGAAGACTTCATCAGCTGAAGACTAAAGTATTGAAGATCATCATCTGAAGACTAAAGTACTGAAAACTCAAGTACTGAAGACTCAAGTATTGAAGACTCAAGTACTGAAGACTTCATCAGCTGAAGACTAAAGTATTGAAGACCATCAGCTGAAGTACAAAGACTGAAGACAAAGACTGAAGACATCAGCTGATGACAACAA
>BJCO01636259.1:0-15620 GCA_018326465.1 Flaveria floridana
TGACAAGAGCAAGTTGAGGTGTCACAAGTGCCATAGACTTGGACACTTTGCAAGAGAGTGTAGATCATCTGGATCTAACTCATCTGCACCCTTTGTGACCTTCCCAAGCAATAGCTCACAAAACAAAGGGCAACATTCCACCAGTTCTGGTCATCCTTCACAAGCTTAATCATCTCCTGCATATTTTGTCCCTTAAGGTCCTATGCCATATCCTTACCCCTATTTTTACATGCCTCAGACTAATCAGGTTCAAGTACCCACAGCTCAACAACCACGTGCCCTGCCTGAGCCTCAATCATCTCAATCACATCAACAATCTCAATCTCAACCACAACACAGCTTTTTCACCCCTAGAATTATTGACTGGAGCAGTTTACCAGATGATCTTTCTGGTTATCATGAACAACTGTTTCCTGGTGCTGGTCAACATGGTGGTGAAAATCCTTTTGGAAATCTTGCTCTTATGGCCCTGGAGTCTACTGATGGTTCATGCTCAAATTCTTCTACATCACAGGTATCACAGGTATCTTCAGAGGCTAAGGCCGAAGCATGTGAATGAATGAGAACATTCTCTTTTGTAGAAAAATTTCTCTCTCTCTATAACCGTACTGTTTTTATTGAATATTCTTCTTGTTCTTCTTAATTTCGTCTAATTCTAACACTATTCCGCTACAAATCACAAACTAATTGATCAAACTAGATTAGATATCCTATCACGCCTAGACTGTTTTACTTAGAAAATTTTATGCTCATGCATCTGAAATGTTCCAGGTGCCTCATTTTGGACTTAGGGTTTTCTAAGAAGTTTTAAGAGGTAGATGGGTTATATACACTTTGTTATGATGAGATGGTCTAGATATGCATGATTATGTGATGAAGGTTATAATGTGTATGTGTGTATGATGTGTTATCTTTTAATGGTTTTCAAAACGTATATATTATGTTATAATATACGTTATGTGTTATGTTATGACTTTATGTGGTATGATGTATGTACAAATGAACGTAAAGTATTACGTAATGAAGTGAAAGATAACAAAGATGAAAAGTGGAACGTAATGAACGAATGAATGGCTTGCAAGCAAATTGAATGGAGGTGTAAGACCATGTTGCCGCTAGTTCAACTGTGTGCGGTTTAGCTAACCTAAAGGATGCACACAGGGTCAATCATTGAGATTGACGGGACCCTTATAGCATGCCCTAGGTACTGGGTCACGCTTCGTGCACAATGTTAGGGGTCTATTTATAGACTTCAGCCTAGTATCAGCTTCATGCACAATGTTCGGGGTATTACACATTGGTCCGGATGAAAGTGAAAGATAATGAAAAGTACGAAATGAACGAATGCGTATGATGATGAAAGATAATAATGAAAGTAAGAAACGAATGAATGCGTATGAAAAGGAAAGATAATAATGAAAGTATGAATAAATGAGATGAACAATGAATATTATCTGGATGTACATATGATGTGTGCTCGCATACGAAAGTAATGTATTTTATTCAAGAAGTATATTTTCGTATATAAAACACATAAGGTATTTTACTACTTCTAAAACTAGAACTCACTCAACAACGCTGACTTTTATGCATTTTCAGTTAGCAGGTAAATTTTGCAGAGGATAACACGCTGGGGGAGTTACTTGGCAGGGCAAGACTGGCATCCATTCACGCTTAATGATATTATTGTTTTGTAATGCAATTAAACGATGCTTTTGTAACTTAAAAAATATTGTATTGCTTAACAACAATAGTATTAATGAAATGAATGGTTTTTGTTAATGTAATTCTACTGTTTAATCTTATAAAATGTGTGATGTTTTAACAATTATGTGCGATGAATGTCCAATGGTAAGCGTCCTGGGAACGGGGCCTTATACAAATCTTCCGAAGTCAAAGATGAAGTATTTCGAAGCTTAAAAGAAAAAGTTTTCTGAAAACTAGGAAAGTGAAGACTAATTTCTTCTGAAGACTTAGAAGAACATGCATTTCTCTGATGTACTTTTATAAAACCTGACCAACTTTCCATTGCAACTCTGAAGACTCACCAATTTGCAAAGTTGATGAAAAGGTCCATGCTTTTGTAATTGTACATTAAGGTCATTGTCTGTAACTTTCTACTTTATGTACTTTTATACTTTTTGTATTATATTAGGATGTGAGCTATGACATATCATAGTCACTAGTCAAAAGGCAATCTGCCTTTTGACTCTACATTGATTTTGTTATCTTTCAATGTTCCAACTAGCTTTCCAAGTATGGCCGGTTATTGGATGTAGTATAAAGTATCTCAATGTCTTGTAACTTTTTTTATGCATTGTAAATCTTGTAAGAGAACTTGAGTTTAATATACATCATCCTTAAAACCTTATATATATTGTTCTTAATTTCTGTCTCTTTACTTACTAGTGTTCTTTGCATCTTAACTCTTAAACCCTAGTTCCTTATTTGATCTGTTAAGTGCTCTAACACTCTCCTCATTATGAGACTGATTGTATTGACCATCCTTTAATCGGTCCTGCAATTGGTATCAGAGCTTTCCAGGCTCTTGATTGTAAGATCTCACCATCTTAAATCTCCTCAGCTCTCACAAAACACTTAACATCTCAAATGGCAGCATCCAAGGCTGATATGGAAACCGGTACCATGGTAAAGTCCCCACTGATCACTACTGATGATTTTGATACTTGTTCCCTAAGAATGGAAGGCTTCATCAAGTCACAAGATAGCAGGATGTGGGAGTCTGCTACTGAAGGACCTTACATTCCATGCACCTCTTCAGCTGATGCTGGAGTTGGCATGATTTCAAAGGTGGTGGCTGACTATTCTGAAGAAGATAGAAAAAGAATAGATATACATCTGAAAGCCATGATTGCCCTCCAAACTGCTCTTCCAAATGCTATCTACAGAGACTTCAAGAAGTGCAAAACTACCAAGCAGCTCTGGGATGCACTGAAGCTGATGTATGAAGGATCTTATGATGCAAAAGAAAACAAGAAGAATCTTCTAAAGCAGCAGTTTGAGAACTTCACCTTCAAAGCAGGTGAAACCATGACTCAATAATACTTCAGGTATGTTGAGATTATGGACACTCTTGTGATGCTGGAGTAAAACTAGAGAATAGGGATATTATGAGAAAGTCCATGTCCTCTCTTCCTAGACAATGGACACAATATTGTGTGGTGATTAAGAGGACTCAAAATTCAAGACCCTCACTCTCACTGAGTTGTATGGCATACTCAGTGGTTACCAGATGAAGATGAACATGCAAAATCCATCTTGAAACTCTAATAATCAACAGAGTTCTGCCCTTCATGTGGTTGAAAGGGATTGTCGAGAACCACAACACCATTTCATCTCTTATCCTAACAATTCATCCAAGGGCCCTTTCATCACCTTCCCTGAGACACCAAGGGAGAGCTACATCCAAGGAAGCCTATTCCAATAGACAAGCTCATCACATACCTTTGTCTCACATCATGAAAACATAGGAAACTTTCTCTTTACCCTTGAAGACTTGGACTACATCCATCAAGATGACTGGAGTACATGGAGATAGTTCAACAAATGGCTCTTCTCACTCATAGATCCAAGAAGTTCAATAAGAGGATATGGAGAAAGTTTCCTAGCAATGTATCAAGTAGAAATTCTGGGCTGGATAAAAGCAAAGCTAAGTGTTACAACTGTAACCAAATGGGACACTTTGCTAGGGAGTGCAAGGCACCCAGGACAAATGGTGGCCAAGCACAACCCAAGCCAAACTACACCGAGGGAGCTTCACACACTGAAATGCCCAAGAAGCAAGCTGCAGTTGCTGTTGAAGAATAAGGCTTTCGATTGGAGCTTCCAGGTAGAATTTGTGTCTCAAAACCAAGCATTGATGGTAGATCTGGATGAAGCCAAGGTATTACAACATCTTTGTAACCCAGAATGCATTGCTAAAGTAAATAGATACTGGTCCTATAATTTAGAAATGAGATCTGATCTTGAATCTTTAAACATATTAAAATCTGATTTCAAAAGAGCTGAAAATGAGTATAAGTTAAAAATAGAAGACTTAAAGAAAACCATTTCAACTCTTAAACATGTGCATACCAACTACAGGACTCAAATCAAAAATTTCCTTACTAAGTTAACTGAGTGTCGGGCCGAGCTAGTGATCAGCAAAGCCAAGGCGGAGAAGCATGTTCTTAAAGAAGAGACTTCCAAGAACATCATATCCTCATTCCTACATTCCAAAGTGTGTTATCATAACAAATATGGACTAGGATCTACTGAAATAGCTCCTCCACACACTCTATTGTCTGTAAGATCTCCAAGATGTGGAACAAGTCAAGATAAGCTGCCATCCATAGATCCTATTGATGAAGAGGATGAAGAGGAGGTAGTGAAGGACGGATCTGGGAAGAGTGAGGAAGATCATCCTAACAAGGGTCACTACACTCCTGAGGAGAGGAATAAGTCAGGGATGACTAAGTCAAAGAGGAAGAACTTGATCCGAGCATCAAGGAGAAATCAAAGAGAGCTCAGGAGATCAAGGCCACTTTCAACTCTAAGAAGAAACAAGTCTTTATCTCTGCAAGTTTTGAAGTGGTAAAGACTAAGGACACAACTTTGAACTCTAGTACCAAGAGTTCAAGTACATGTTCAACTCATCCTTATGAAGGAATGAAGATTGATCAGCTGTGTAACACTGCTACACAACATGAACCACCACCTCCAAAGGCAAGCTTCACCTTAGGAGGCCTGCCACAACATCTTCAAAGATGGGGATGGAGATGGAAAGTGATCAAAATCAGTCTTCTATTCACAAGAAGATTCTCAGAAGAAAGCAATTTGACTACATTATGTGCGGCAATACTTCTTATCTGGCTAAGGATTGCATCTACAATCCCAAAAGTACTGTCAACATAACAAAGAAGAAGACTTCTAAGAAGAACAAGAAGAGTAAAGCTTTGGAAGAAATTAGTGTTTCTTTCGGAAGCTCTAAAATGAAAATAAAGACAAGTGAAAATTTGCCTTCAAAAGAAAATTTGGACTTTGGTCTCAGAAGAAAGGAATGCTTCCGAAGCACTGAAGCTTGCTGCAGTGAAAGCGAGATCTTCCGAAGGGTTAGTTTCCAAAACTTCTGAAGTTATAAAACTTCCAAAGCTTTGAAGGTCAAGTCTAATCTTCCAAAGATGGTGTGGAAGATAAAGGAAGACCATGTGACTGAAAATTCTTCATTTATAATAGCAAGTGATCCCTATAGTCTCAGTATAGAATCAATTACTATTGTATTGTCTTCAGTTAATTTTGAAGAGCCTAATACCATTGAAGTTTGGGTTTCCAAATCTAAATAGTTCTCTTTCTATTATGTAGGAACAGCTGAAGACCAAAATAAATGCATGGATCATTGATAGTGGCTGTTCCAGGCACATGACAGGCAATGGCTCCTTACTTCAGAATTTTAAGAAAATTGATGGAGGACCAGTTTCTTTTGGAGGAGATGTTGGTGGTTACATTACTGGAAGGGGCAGGGTCACAAATGGTAAGCTCAGCATTAAGAAGGTAAACTTTGTTAAGGAGTTTGGGTACAATTTACTGAGTGTATCCCAATTTTATGACCAGAGACATAACATGCTCTTACTGAGCATGAGTGCATCGTTCTCCAGCCTGGGGTGGTCATTTCTCAAGAGCATATCCTACGTTGGAAAGGAACATGTACAAGAGTGCAGGAAACATCCCCCTCAGGAGAAGTTTCTTGCTTTTTATCTAAGGCCAATAGTGATGAGTCTTTCCTTTGGCATAAAAGGATGTGCCATGTAAACTTTAAGAATATGAATAAACTAATTAAGAATGAGTTGGTAACTGGAATGTCAAAGAAAGAGTTTACAAATGATGATGACTGTGTTGCATGCCTGAAAGAGAAACAACACTTGGTATCTCACAAGCCAAAGGTAAAGAACTCTATAACTACTCCCCTCACTTATTACACATGGATCTCTTTGGCCCTACTGGTGTAATGAGTTTAGGAAGGACCTCATACTCTTTGGTGATCACAGATGATTTCACAAGATTCATCTAGGTTTTCTTCCTTAGAACTAAGGATAACTCTTGAGATCTTGAAGAATTTCATTCTGAAAGTTGAGAATCAAATTGATCATAAGGTCAAGACTATAAGATGTGATCAAGGAACTTTATTCAAGAACCAAATCCTTGACACATTTTATGATGAGAAGGGTATTACAAGATAATATAGTGCTCCTAGGACTCCTCAGCAAAACGGAGTTACTGAGAGAAGAAACAAGACCCTTATTAAAGCTGCAAGAACCATGATGTCTGACTCTAAACTGCCTATTACCTTCTGGGTAGAGGCAGTCAATACTACCTGCTATGTGCAAAACAGAGTTTTAGTAGTTAAGACTCATGGTAAGACTCCTTATGAACTATGGCACAAAAGAAGACATTTCATTGGTTTTCTCCGGTCATTTGGATGTCAATACACCATCTTGAGTACCAAAGATTAAGTAGCTAAGTTTGTTGAGAAATCAGATGATGGACACTTCATTGGATACTCCTCTCAAGCTAAGGCTTATAGAGTATACAATCTCAGAACTGGAGTAATTGAAGAATCAGCCAATGCGATTTTCAATAAGCACACACCCTGTGTAAAAGGTTTTGGTCCTGATTGTTATTTGATCTTGATTTAGATACCAACTGTTTTAACAAATCTTGTGAAGATGTTTCAGGATCAATGGGTAACATATCAACAGAAGATCCTGACCTAAGATTTGAGCTGAGAAGACCAAGAGAAACTGCATCTTCAGCTCCAGTGGTAACTAACCCTACAAATGACTATCCTATTAGCATAACAATGACAAATCATGCTGATACATCTTAAGTGCCTAAAAATTCCAGCTTAAAGGTATAAGACACAGAAGCAAGAGCTTCAAATTTAGGAGGCAATGGAAGTGGTGATAGTGATCAAGAATTTCTTGATACTGATAACCACTTTATTGATGACAACGTCAATGATGTCACACACTCATTGGATCAAGTTTCTCTTGGTAAGTGTGCTGATGTGGTGGAAGACACTTCATTGCTAGATCTAAACTTTTCAAATTTAGATCTGTCTAAACAACCTGCTGTGATCCCTCAACTCAGGATCCACAAGTCACACCCTAGCGCAAACATCATTGGAGATGTTGATAAGGGGGTAAGAACAAGAGGACAAACCAAATGACAAAAATGTTTGTCTACACTCTTGTTTCTTGTCCCAGATTGAGCCAAAGAAAGTTGATGAGGCTTTGAAGGATGAAATTTGGGTCGAAGCAATGCAAGAAGAGTTACTTCAATTCAAAAGACAAAAGGTTTGGAACCTATGTTCTCTTCCTTATGGGAAAACTATCATAGGTATCAAATGGGTGTTTAGAAATAAGAAAGATATAGAGGACTTGTCATCAAGAACAAGGCAAGACTAGTTGTTCAAGGGTACACACAAGAATAAGGAATTGATTAACTAATGTTTTTGCTCCTGTAGCATGACTTGAAGCTGTTAGGATATTCATGGTGCTTGCTGCATCCAAGGACATCAAGGTCTACCAACTTGATGTCAAGTGTGCCTTTTTATATGGGGTGAATGATGAAGACATGTCTGTCAAACAACCACATGGCTTTGCAGACCTAGATCATCTTGATTATGTTTGCAAGCTTGATAAAGCTCTTTATGGGCTGTACCAAGCTGCAAGAAAGTTGTATGAGACACTATCTCAGTATCTCTGTCAACATGGATACAAGAGGGGTACTATAGATGGAACCTCTTCGTTAAAGGAACATAAAATGTCTTAATGCTGGTTTAAGTATATGTAGATGACATTATCTTTGGGTCAACTAATCTAAAGCTCTGTAAAAACTTTGAGAAGCTAATGAAGAATGGATTTGAAATGAGTGCCATGGAGAACTCAATTTCTTTCTAGGAATTCAGGTGAAGCAAGTTGGCAATGGCATCTTCAAAAGTCAGTTAACGTATGTACAAGACATACTTACAAGATTAAACATAATTGAATGTAAGGTGGCAAAGACACCCATAGCTAGAAACCATTCCCTTGGACTTGATCTTGAGGGGGGTGTATAGATGAACATCTTTACAGGGTAATGATCGGGTCTCTTATGTACCTTACAGCCAACAGGCCTAATATTATGTTTGCAACATGTATATGTGCAAGATATCAAGCCAACCCCAAAAAGTCACACCTGTTTGCTATCAAATGAATTCTTATATATCTTAAAGGTGCTCCTAATCTAAGCCTTTAGTATCGAAAGAACTCTGACTTCAATCTGTATGCCTATATAGATAATGACTATGGTGGCTGCAACATGACTGCAAAGTCCACATCTGGGGGATGTCAATTCCTTGGTGGAAGGATAATCTCACGGCAACGTAAGAAACAATCCTGTGTATCTATATCAACTGCTGAGGCTAAATATATTGCTGCTGCAAGTTGCTGTGCTCAAGTACTTTGGATTAAAAACCAGATGCTGGACTATGGATACAACTTCAAAGAGAATCCTATCCACATAGACAACAAGAGTGCTATCTCTATCATAGAGAATCCTGTGCAGCACTTAAGGACAAAGCATATCAATATCGGGTATCATCTAATTAGAGATAATCATGAAAAGGGATTGATAAAACTAATCCAGGTTGACACAAGTGAATAATATGTTGATCTGTTCATAAAAGCTTTTGATGAACAGAGATTTAAATATCTTATATCAGGTATTGGGATGATTAACCTTGAATAGATATTCTTAAAACTTAATTTATATTATTTCTAAAAGGAAGTGTGTGTCCTAAGTTGTCTAAATTAATCACCTACATAAGCCGAGTTTATCTTGGGAGAAAATTTTAAAATGATGTTCATTAGCATTTTGAAAAATTACCAAGTGTAGTTTCCTTCAGAATATATTAACATTATTTTTGAAAGAATTTTAATTCTTCAAAACACATAACTGCTTAAAGGAGATTTACCTTTGAAAGAAATTTCATATTTCTTCTGAAGCCAAAATATGCTTCTAAGTACTTATGTGTATTTCAAGAACAAATTTCTTTCGGAAACAATTTCTTCCGAGACTAAATACTCTTTGGAAGAGAATTTGCCTAAGTAAGTTTTCTTCCGAGGCCATTTTTCACTATGCTTAGGAACATCTTCCTAAGTCAAAATTTGTGTTGATACATTGTTCCTAGATTATGTTCTTAAATGTAAATGTCTTTTCATTCTTACACATATGTAATGAAAATGTTTAATGAAATATGATGTGAGTTTTGATTTGAATTGTCTTTGTTTATATCATATTCATATTGTAATTGGTATTACTTATATTGATGAACATTATATATAGGTTTGAGGTTGTTGTACATAGTTCTGAGTCAATAATGATTCAGAAATGTGTTTAATTTAGTCAAGTGGTTATTCATGATAATGGACCATACTTATGGACCATACGCACGAATGAACCATACTTATGGACCAGTCGCACGACTAAACTAGGAGACTGGATCAATCGTATAACTGAGACATAAGATTGACTCAGTCGCACGACTGAACCTTTAGTCATGCATATGAGTTAGACGCATGAGTTAGTCGTACGACTGAATGGACACTAAAATCCTATAAATACCACATAATTCGTGAAAAAACACAACACTTCGAATACTATCATACCCTAGCCATCCAGAGCGTAAAAGTTCATCCATCCAAGTTCATAGTTCGTTCCTGATCGATTCCAACTTGTTCTTAACGTTTGTTTAATCGTTAGATCGATCAGGATGTTCGTTCTCACTGATTGGATCGCCAATCAAATAGAATTCCGCACTATTTGATCTGGACTCATGCAGAATCCGTAGCACTCCGTACGAAAACAGTCCTAACAAGTGGTACCAGAGCTTTGGCTCGTGATTTTGAATGGATTTGATTAGTTTTGGTGTTAAAATTAATGTTTTCAATCAAAATATCCACTTTTTGCTTAAAAAGGTGTTTTTGACGAGTGCAGGTGTTAAAGTCTCGAATTTTCATCATACGACAGATTAGGGTTCTTGAAAATTTCATATTTCGTGTCAAAGTGTTCAAAATTCGATTTTTTTCTAGCAACAGCAGCCTCAGTCGCACGATTAGCTCAATTGCATGACTGAATCCCATTCGCATAGTTCAATTACACACGGCTGGACTCATTCGCATAGTTCATTCGCACGGTTAAGCTATTCCAGTCGGTTAACGTTAATTCCACTCCTCATTCGCACGACTGAATCCAATCGCACGATTGAAGTCATTCGCATCCTTCAATCGCACGATTGACCCAGTCGTCTTGCTCAATTGCACAAGAGAATCTATCCTGTCTCAAGTTTGTTAAAGTTTAAGCAATGGAAGATCAGTTTGCTGCATTTACTGCCGGTAAAGACTCTCGTATCAAGAATCTTCTTCTTCTGGAAAATAAGATAGGGAATCACAACAAACCGCCGTAGTTGTTGATGTTGGATGAGTATCCTCAGTGTAAACAGCGGTTTGAGATCTACTTAAATGGTGTTGACCCAAATCTTTGGACGTCTATAGAGACTGGTTATACTATACCAGTCAGTGCTAATAGGGTGAAGTTGACTTTAGGGGTATGAATGAAGCTCATAAAGTTCTACATAATGCTGAAAAGAAAGCGTATGCAATGTTGACTCAATCGATACCTAAAGACACATTCCATCAATTCTCTGAAAATAAGCAGTCGAAGAAGCTGTGGGAGGCGTTAGAAAAGAGATATGATGGTAATGCAACCCTGAAGGCGCTGAAGGCTAAAGCTCTTAAAAAGGAGTTTGATAATTTCTCACCAATAGGAAATAAGAGCTTAGATGATATCATAGATTGGTTCTATCATTTGATGAGTGAACTGCATACTCATGGCGTGACCACATCTATGGAAGACAAAGTTTCCAGTTTTGCTGATGGTCTGCCAGACAAATGGGATCCGTTTGTGTCTAATCTGAGACAAAATGACACTCTTGCTACGTTAGACATAAATGACTTCATCTTGAAGTTAAGGGAGGAGGAACTACGACTGAAATACAAGTCAAAGAAAGGATCCTATGCTCAGAATCCTTCACTGTACAACTCTGTTCCTACTCCAGCTTCATCAGGGGCACCGCTTCAAACGACATTTGTGTCTAATTCATCCGCTCCTTCCCAAAGCAGTTCCTCGAGAAGCGAAGCATCAGGTTCATCGGGAACCCAATACATAGTTCCTGATTCCAACCCTACCAAGCTGAAGACCGAGAATCTCAGAAATGTCACTGTGGAAGTTGATAAAGACTACATGGATCTTTTAGCAGCAGTTGTTCAGTCTTATGATGGGTTAGTCGCTGGGAAGATTGGAAACTGTCATCTAGCCGATGAAGATTATGAGCAGGTAGATGAAATTGAGTTGGAGCGAATGGATATCATGTGGGCCTTAGCCAGTGCTATTAGAAGGGCTAAGAAGTTTGTGAAGAGGACAGGGCAGAACTTGGTTGCTACAAAGGACACTACATTTAGGTTTGATAAAACCAAGGTCACATGCTTCAACTGTGGTGAAAAGGGGCACTTTAAACGTGAATGGTTAAAGCCGAAGAAGACAGGTAATGGAAACCCTTTTCCTTTGTTCAACCGTCAGGAAAAAGAGAAGATTGGGGCATCATCAAGCAAAGAGTCAAAAGCTATGGTTGGTCAAGGCGATGAAGGACAAGACTGATCCTTCCGATTCGTATCTGAGGGAGAGTCAAATGTAGCACAGGTTGATGATTTGGATGATGGATCTGCTAGCGAGGGAGACATCATAACTGAGCACGCATGTTTAGATTTTAAAGAAGCTATGGATGTGGTAGATCATCTTGTGGAAGAAGAGTTGAATGCTGCAAACTCAGAATCTCCAGTTGTTGAAGAGTCTGACTCTGCTTTTATGGCTGATTAGTCCAGTTCCGCACAGGTATACTCTAAAGACGAATTATTTGATAAACATGCTTTCAATGAATATGAAAAATTTAGAGAAAGCATTGACTTGAAATTTGCTAGGTTATTAGAAAACAATGATAATCTGGCAAATGACTTAAAACTGTGCACTGAAGCAAATCGTGTTTTAAAACAAAGTGAGTGCAGTTTTAAATAAATGACAGATCTGCTAGGAAAACAACTAAGGGAAACCGAGGTTGTTGCCTTAAATCAATCAAATGACATTAAGTTCTATCTAACCACTTTAGAGGAAACTAAAAAGGAAAAAGCAGTATTGCTAGTCGAAGTTGAATCGTTAAAACAAAAACTGCATAGTGTAGCAAGTTCCTCTCACATAGTTTAGAACTTAGTGGAAGAACATAATGGTGGGGAAGGTCTGGGTTATAAAGTAGTACCACCACCACATGCAATCCTTTTGAATACTAAATGTAAACCAATAAACAATAACCCAGTTAAGGAGCATGTGGTGACTACTCCTCTGGTCAGTGATCCATAGTCCACAGGTAAAACTGTGTAGTTTGTCACTGAACAGAAGGCTACTACTTCGGGATTGAAAGATAAGATGCTTAAAGAGGATTTGTGTGTTAAAGTTGAAAAGGATAGTCTTGGGTCGGGTTCACAAACATCTACGTCAAAACCTAAAAACTCTAAACCAACAAACCCTAAACGTGTAAATCATCAAAATCCTGATAAAAAGAAAGAAAAATACGTTCAAAATGTCAAAACAATTAAATTTGTGAAAGAATGTGAAGCATTTAAGAAGGATGAGAAATAGACCAGCTTCTGACCAGACTCAACCCCTCATAGAAGATCTCCCCCACCTATCGAAGGGATATCCTGCTATAACTGTGGAAAACGATGACATATTTCTCAAAATTGTCCTTATTACCAGACACCCAAAAGAAAAATTGAGCTTTTTGATGAAAAACCAAGATTTTTCAAAAATAGATCTAATACTCCTCCAAGACACCAAAGTCAACACAGACAAGCTCAAAGCGAAGTTGTGTTGCCTAAGGCTAAACCTAGGACTATTAGTGAACCAAAAGTTCATACCATAATCCAGTCGTCTGTTTATCACAAACAGGCCTTACACAAAACTGGTTTATGGAAAGAAAAATCAGGTAACGTGTCTGAAAGTGAGGACAAGAAGAAGAAAGATGTTTCCTCGTCCTTTGAAGGTCAGTGGGTTGAGTTCATGATGTGTGATATATCTGGGAAACCCAAGCCAGTAAAGGCTTGGGTTCCCAACCTGAACTAATAGCTTCCTTTCTCTGTGCAGGTTGTCTGCTACAGTGCTATCACTAGTACCTGGATTATTGATAGTGGGGCTTCCAGGCACATGACCGGGAATTCGTCTCTCCTCTTCAACGTTAAGCAAATTAAAGGGGGACATGTATCGTTCACAGGAAACAAAGGAGGTTATATCACAGCTCAACGTGAAGTGGGAAACGAGAAGGTAAAGTTCAACAGGGTAAACTACGTTCGGCAATTGCAAAACAACTTGCTTTCTGTCTCCCAAATTTGTGATAAGGGCTTTAAGGTTGTGTTTGACAATAAGAAGTGTTACATACTTAAGAAGGAGTATCTTATCCCGGAGGAGCAAGTTCTAATGTTGGCTTCAAGATATAACGACCTGTATGTCTGGGACCTATCAAAAGCCTCCACAACTGAGTCAACTGGTCAGTGTTTCTTGTCAAAAGCAACTGAAAAGGATTCAGTTTCCTGGCACAGGAGAGTGGGACACATCAATCCCAAGAAAATGAACCATCTGGTTCAGAATGATCTGGTGGATGGAGTTACTGTCTGGAACTTCCATCTTCCAGACTTCTACATAGCATGCAAGAAAGGGAAACAGACAAAGAAGTCTCACAAGTCAAAGAAAGATCATTCTATCAAGATTCCTCTTGAGCTTTTACATATGGATCTGTTTGGCCCTGTCAGTACAAAGAGCATTGTTGGTGATTGAACTGCTTTGTGGTGACTGATGATTACTCAAGATTCTCTTGAGTGATGTTTCTGAAAGCGAAGTCAGAGACATTTGCATCATTCAAACATCTAGTTGCCACATTGGACTCACTCTACAAGCTGAAAGTACGAAAAATACGTTCAGACAACGGGACAGAATTCAAGAATCAGTGGATGGATGCATTTTGTCATGAGAAAGGGATTGTTCATCAATTCCTGCCTACACTCCACGGATGAATGGAGTTGCTGAATGGAAAAATAGGAGTTTGATCGAAACAGCAAGGACAACGCTAGCTGACTCAAAACTGTCGGTTCAATTCTGGAATGAGGCAGTGGCTAATGCGTGTTATACTCTAAATTGGGTCTTGGTGGTCAAACGTCATGGAAAAACTTGTTTTGAGTTGCTCCAGCAACGTAAACCCAATTTAGAGTATCTGAAACCATTTGGCACACCTTGCATGTTTTTAAAGAAAAATCAGAATGGGAAGTTCTGCGAGAAGGCAGAAGAAGGTATCTTCGTTGGATACAGTATACTAGACAAAAGGGATTACAATAACTCAACTGGTCAGGTAAAAGTGTGGTGCAATGTTGATGTTCAAAGATACACCACTCCCCCTACGGGAAAAGGTCCTTCCTTTTTCTTCAACTATGATGGATTTTTTAAATCCTTCAATCTACCTTCTTCCCATTCTGATGATGTGTTGGCCACTCAAATGATGTATGATGTTCTGAGCACTCCTACTCAAGACTCGACATCCTCGGCTCCATCAGAAGGTACTACTAGCTCTTCAGGGGGAGAACTGGAGATAAGTGATTCCTCTAATGATAAAGAAGCCGAACCTGATAATGTGAACCAGGAGGAACAAGTTCCTACTTCTAAAAGTACACCTGCAGCTGATCATGAAGTAACTGGAACTTCTGAACCCAGTCCTTCAACAACCATAGAAACTAAACCCGTGATTCCAAACCTGGATGATGAAGTAGCAGTTCCTACAACTCCTGGAACTATGATTAATGTCAATCATCCCATGGACAACATCATCAGGGATATTTGTTGGACCCTGAAAGGATCATACATGCCAATTCAAGAGGTGGATAGTTGTTCTGCTAGTTTCTCCTTTAGTCCAAGAAGAAATGCGCATGAAGAAGATCCTGCATAAGAAGAAGATTACAAGTGTCGACTATCCGCATTTGTTAATGCGGATGACCAAGAACAAATGCGAACAAAGTATTTGTTCTTCCGTATTAACTAATGCGGACAGTCGATAAAATGCGGACAAGGCATTTGTTCATCCGCATTAACTAATGCGGATAACCAGCAACAAATGCGGACAAGTGTTTGCTCATCCGCATTAACTAATGCTACACTAATGCGGCTAATAGAAGACCAATGCTGATGAAGAACTACTCATCTGCATTAGTCAATGCGGATGAACAAAAGACAAATGCTGATAAAGACTTAGACTAAGGGTAGTTTAGTCTTTTTGTACAAGCTGTAAGTCAGCCTATAAATAGAATAGATACCTCGTATGTGAGGGTGACGTACGTGACTTTTGTAACTTTTGTGTTTTACGAGAATAGACAATCAGAATATACTATGTTAGCTGTCTTGTTACTGTAGCTTGCTAAACCCTAGCATTTACT
>BJCO01636262.1:0-19043 GCA_018326465.1 Flaveria floridana
GAACCAACTGTGACTAGTGGACAAAAGTAAGGTACCTGTCAGTATAGTCAACTAGTTTACTGACAGACTGCATGGAGCTTCTCCATGCGGGTATGTTTGACCTTACTTTATCCACTGTTCATCCATCTTAGATTAGTACAGTCACCATACTTAGTTGGTGATAAAAGGTAAGTCATGGACTTGTCATGACTACCTAATTCTAGGATAATACTTTATATTAGTTAACATACTTCTAGCAACTGTAGTATTTTGTCTAGTTGTATTTTGCAGTTGGTTTTCCAAGTATAACTGGCTGTAGATATTAGTATATATAGTTCTACTTGTAAACTCATAAGGACAAGTGCTAAGACAGAGTCTTGTAATCTTTGAGTTGAGAATTAATATATATAAGTATCTTGAAAAACTTATCTTTGTGTCTTGCTTACTTAATATATTACGATCAACTCTTAGAGCATTATGTTATCATCATCCGAGTGATATCAAGTGAGTTTAAGAGAGAATCATTGTGTTGAGTGATTTGTAACGATCCTGCAATTGGTATCAAAGCTTCCAGGCTCTTGATTGTGAGATCTTACCATCCCAAATCATATTGACTCTTCACTCATACACTCATCTCACTCAAAATGCCCGCGAACCAGAAATCTCCAGAATTTGAAATAGGAACGATGACTAAAGCTCCTATCATCAGTCTTGAAAATTTCAGATCCTGGAAGATGTGGATTGAAGGCTTCATCAAGTATCAAGACAGCCAAATGTGGAGATCTATCGTATATGGTCCTTACTAACCAAAGGTGGCATCACCCGATGGGAAAGATGCCATGATAGAAAAGGATGTCAAAGATTACTTACATGAAGTCTATAAGAGGCTAGACATCGATAGCAAAGCCATGACTGTATTGCTTACAGCCATACCAAACTCCATTATGGTAGGCTTTGAGCACTATAAGACAGCCAAAGAACTCTTTGATTCTTTGACTCAGATGTACTCTGGTTCTAATGACTCCAAGAAAGATTCCATGAAGCAGCAGTTTGAAAACTTTACCTATATTACTTGTGAAACTCTTAGCCAGTAATATTTTAGGTACATAGATCTTATCTCTTCACTTCAGTCAGCTGGATTTTCTCTTGAGAAAAGAGACCTAACACGGAAGTTCATGAGTGCACTTCCTCAAGAGTGGACTTTCTATTGTGTCTTAATCAAGAGATCAGAGAACTTAAATAGTCTCACAATGATTGAACTATTTGGTATTCTTGATGGATACCGTGTAGAAAAAGAAACTTAGAAAGGTCATCAGATAAACAGAATATTTGGTCCTTCCACTAGCAATGCTCTTCATGTTGCTGAAGGACCAAGACCCAGTCAAAACTAGTTATACCTAAACTACCATCAACAACCTTCTCCTTGCACTGGGCCATACATCACTTTTCCTGAAACAACCAAGGCTCAGCTGGCTCAGCAAAATTCCTTCCAGGATAGTTGTGCCTTTGTTTCAGGAAGAGATCACTCTAGTGACTTTCAATTCTGCTTTGATGGTCTAGACTGCTTTCCCGGATGATATGGAGTACATGGACATTGTCCAGCAGATGGCCCTTTTAAGCAACAGAGCCAAGAAGTTCTTTAAAAGAACAGGAAGGCAGTTCCATCAGAACCCAACTAATAGCAAGTTTGGATTCGACAAGACCAAGGAAAAATTCTACAACTGTAGCCAACTCGTACACTTTGCTAGGGAATGCAAGGCTCCCAGATCCAACACTGGAGTCCCACAGGCCACTTAACATCCCGCTTCAACCAAAGCTACAACAAAGACTACTGAGTAGCAATTTGAAAAAGACTAAAGACACTATGTCGGACTACTAACTTGATTCCTTAGGAATCACACCTGCTTTCTTTTTTACGCCGTTAACCTCTAATAGATAATAAAATCTTGATTTGTCAGATGGTTGTCTATAGGGGTCGGCGCGCTGAAAATCCGTGTTAATTTAATCATATCGATTAAATGTTTTTCAAAATAGTCATGTATGAAGTGATACTTTATGCCGATGTGTTTAGTTTTAGGATGTTGTACCGGATTTTTAGTGACAGCTATGGCAGCAGAGTTATCAACAAAAAAAGGAGTGTTAGAAAATTGCAAACCGTAGTCCCGCATTTGCTGTTGAATCCAAATGACTAAGCACCTTCCAAAGAACTGACACCCCGCAGAAGTTGATTTATAGTTCATCTTACAGCCTCCATAATCCGGGTCACTATATGCAGTAAGTTCAAAGTCATCATCATAATCCGGGTCACTAATCCGCAGAAGTTGATTTATAGTTCATCAAACTGACTGAAGCTCAAGCTAAGCTAGTAATAGCTGAGGCTCAAGCACAGAAGTATGTCACTAACGAACATAACTTCAAGACCATTCTTGCATATCCTCCCACTCTAAGGATTGTTACCAAAACAAGAAAGGGTTGGGAACCAATGAAATTGCTCCACCACACTCATTTGTGTCTATATGACAACCAAGGTATGGTATTGAAGAGCAAGAGGTTCCAACTGTTGACCCTTAGCCCTTTGAGTGGAAGGATGATTCAACCACTACTGAGAAGGGTAAGATAGAAGATCTGACTCACACTGCTGAAACTCAACCCCTGCCCACCAAAGAGAGAAAAAGAAGAGCAAAGGCACCAAGGAGAACTGCTAAGAAGGTAGCAGAGTTAAAGTTGAAGATAGACCCCCAAGCAAAAGGGTGGTTTCATCTCAGCAGGATTCCAGGTAGTGGGAAATCCTAACTCTGAGTAGTTGAGTAGTACAAACTCGCTTCCTCAGAAAAGAAATCAAAAGCTAAAGGATAAAGATGGTGAGACTATGAAATGCAAGAAACAACAACCATTATTCCCAACAAAAAGAACATTGAATGCATATTTTGTGGCTCGCAAAATCATATGGCCAAAGATTGTTACTACAATCCTGCAAGCACTCACTATGCATGTCATACCAAGAAGGAAGAATCCAAGGAGGACTTACATTTGGACCATTTCAAGTGGCCCAAGTGAAAAGGAAAGGAAAATTTGTCTCTGAAGCCAAGCTACTCTCGGAAGATAACTCTTCTAAAGGAAAAATAGCTTCGGAAGACAAATTGAAATTTCTAAGTCTTCTTCCATAGCAAAAATATCCTCGAAAGGAAGTTCTTCTGAAGGTAAAGGAGCTTCAAAAGCAAAACAAAGAAACAAAAACCTTTCCCTAAAATCTTCCGAGAAGAAAACTCCTTTGGAAGAAAAGGTGGTTATGACTTCTTCCGAGTACAAAAAAGCCTCAGAAGCAAATATGGTTGCTCAAGCCTGCTCTAGCTCATCAACATTGGTCAACCACAGGATGGAGTGGAAGATCAAACATGATGTTGGAGCCCAATCCTCTTCTTTAAATAGTGAAGCTAGACCATCATGCATTCATTTTGGTTCAATTGCTTCTAAAATGGAACAGCCCAAGACCAATGAGGCTTGGGTTTCCAATAAAAACTAACTCTTTCATCTTATGTGCAGGGACATCCACATGAAAAAAATGGCAATCTGTGGATTGTGGATAGTGGATGCTCAAGGCACATGACTGGAAACAAGGCTCTCCTACAACAATTTGAGCATTTTGATGGAGGCCCTGTGTAGTTTGGAGGTAAAGCCGAAGGATACATATCAGGTAGCGGTTTTGTATACAATGGTAAGCTAAAATTTGACAAAGTTAACTTTATCAAACAACTTGAACACAATTTACTTAGTGTTTCTCAATTCTATGATCAAAAGCACCAGATGCTTTTTCATAGAACATGAGTGCATCATTCTCAAACCTGAGATAACAATTCCTCAGAAATTGGTAATTCTTACATCTCCCATGAGATGGAATATGTATAAGCTGGACATGAACAATGCTTCTCCTTTGGGTGAAGTATCATGCTTTCTTTCCAAAGCAAATGGTGATGAGCCCACTCTATGGCATAAGAGAATGTGCCATGTCAACTTCAAGACCACGAACAAGTTGGTCAAGAATGACTTGGTACATGGTGTGCCAAAGATGGAATTTATTTGTAGGGATAATTGTGTTGCTTGCCTGAAAGGAAAGCAGTACAAAGTACCTCATAAATCCAAAGAAGTTAATTCTATCACCACTCCATTATACATGTTACACATGGATCTCTTTGGTCCTACAAGTATAATGAGCTTTGGAAGGAAATCATACTGCCTTGTGATTGTTGATGATTTTACTAGATTTACATGGGTTTTCTTTTTAAGAACTAAGGATGAAATACAGAAACCCTAAAATCTTTTATTCTTAAAATTGAAAACCAAATAGATCATAAAGTAAGAATATTAAGATGTGACCAAGGGACTGAATTCAAGAATCAAGTTCTTGACTCATTCTATAATTTTAAAGGAACCACTAGACAATATAGTGCTCCTAGAACTTCTCAATATAATGGTGTTGATAAGAGGAGAAATAGGACACTTATTGAGGCTGCTAGGACTATGTTAGCTGATTCAAAGCTGCCTCTAACATTCTGGGCAGAGGCAGTCAGCACTCATGCTATGTGCAGAACAGAGATCTTATAGTTAATCCCCATGGTAAAACCCCTTATGAACTACGGAACAAGAGACCACCTTTCTTTGGCTTTCTTAAGTCCTGTGGTAGCAGGTGTACCATAAATAACACAAAGGACAATTTAGTAAAATTTGCTGAAAAGTCAGATGATGCTATCTTTGTTGGATACTCTTCAAGGTCCAAAGCTTATAGAGTATACAACATTAAGAACCAACAATTTGAAGAATCATCTAATATTGTGGTGAATGAGCACACTCCTTGTGTCAAGGGGAATGACCCTGAATATATCTTTAACTTAGAATTGTTTCCCAACTATTCTAAACCTTCCTATGAGAATGTTTCAGCTGGAACAGGTGGACAAACAAATCCTTATGCAGATCAAATGTTTGAGTTGCCAAGACCTCTTCCAAGATCTCCCGGTAGACATAAAGGTCAAGCTCCCATAGCTGGTAATCCAGAGAGTCTCACCATCTTAAGAACCAATGGAGCATCAACAATTTATCAGCCACAAGAGCCCTAATCTTCACCAACAGACAACTTCAGAAAACAATAGCAAGCTGTTGAAGGCCGTGACTTAGAGGAACAGGAAACTATTGATCATGCCTCACAGCAACTCATGACTAATACTATAACACATTCATTAAATCAGTCGTCATTGAATGAATGTGAAATAACAGCTAATGGTGATGTTCACAATTCTGAGCAAAATATCTCTAACCTGGATCTCTCTCTGCAACTAGATGTGATTCCTAGGCTCAGGATCCAAAACATCCATCCAGCTGAGAACAACATTCGGAATGTCACAGACGGAGTAAAAACAAGAAGTCATGCCCATCAAGGAAATGTCTGCTTGTATTCATGCTTCTTCTCCCAAATTGAGCCTAAGAAAGTTGAAGAAGCCTTAAAGGACAGCAATTGGGTGGAAGCAATGCAAGAGGAGTTGCTTCAATTCAAAAGGTAAAAGGTATGGAACTTATGTCCTCTACCAAAAGGCCATGTCCCTATAGGTACCAAAATGGGTATTTAGGAACAAGAAGGATAACAGTGGTTTAATCATCAAGAACAAGGCCAGGCTTGTTATTCAAGGATACACACAAGAGAAAGGAATTGACTACACAGATGTTTTTGCACCTGTTGTAAGACTTGAGGCTACTAGGATTTTCCTTTCTTTTGCAGCATCCAAGAACTTCACTGTCTACCTACTTGACGTGAAATGTGCATTCCTGTATGGGGATACTGATAGGGAAATCTATGTGTGCCAGCCACCTGGATTTGAAGACCCACAGCATGCCAACTATGTGTACAAACTGGACAAGGCGCTCTATGGCCTACATCAAACACCTAGGCTATGGTATGAGACTTTGTCTCAATTTCTTCTCAAGAATGGCTATACCAGAGGCACCACAGACAAGACATTGTTCATAAAGAAATATGGTAAGGACATATTGCTTGTACAAGTCTATATGGATGATATCATATTTCGTTCCTCAAATGACCAGATGTCTAAAGACTTTGAGAGCACCATGAGGAAGAAGTTTGAAATGAGTTCAATGGGCAAGATGGACTTCTTTCTTGGAATTCAACTGAAGCAAATGAATGAAGGGATTTTCATTAGTCAATCTAAGTATGTTAAAGACATCTTAGAGAGATTTGAGATGAAAGATTGTAAGCCAGCTAGGACACCTATAGCTAGAAATCACAATCTATGTCCTGACTTTGAGGGGGTGGATACTGATCAACATCAGTACAAGGCAGTTATTGGGTCTCTAATGTACTTGACTGCAAGTAAGCCTGATATCATGTTTGCAACTTGCATTTGTGCAAGATGTTAGGCTGCTCCAAAGGCGTCCCACCTGGTTGCTATCAAAAGAATCCTTAGATACCTCAAAGGAGCTCCCAGACTAGGACTCTGGTATCCCAAGAATAAGTATTTCAACCTCTATAGTTACACTGACAGTGACTATGGAGGCTGTAATATCAACAAGAAATCAATATCAGGAGGATGTCAATTTCTTGGTGGAAGGATTATTTCATGGCAGTGCAAGAAGCAATCCTGTGTGTCTTCATCAACTGCTGAGGCTGAATACATTGCTGCTGCTAGTTGCTGTGCTCAAATGTTATGGATTTAAAACCAGATGATAGACTATGGATTCAACTTCATTGAGGCTCCTATCCACATAGACAACAAAAGTTCCATTTCAATCATATAGATCCCGTGAAGCACTCAAAGACCAAGCATATTGACATCAGGTATCCTTTCATTCAAGATATTCATGAGAAGAGTCTCATAAAACTTGTTAAGGTTGATACAAATGAACAATATGCTGACCTATTCACAAAGGCATTTGATGAACAGAGATTTAAGTATTTAATTACAACTATTAGGATGATCAACCTTGATTAAATCTCTTTTGAAAACCTTTTAAATATGCCATGGCCTTTTTGTCTATTGATTACAATCTAAGCTCTATTACAGAAGTACTCTTCACAAAATTGACTAAGTATAAATTCTTTCGAATAGAAATTTAGCTGCGGAAGAATTTCTCTCAGTCCTCCGCAGATAAATTCTTCTAAGTGTTTCTCCTTCCGTATAAGTTTTTGCCTTCGGAAGACTTTTGATCAAGTATCAAAATTTTCTTCCGAAGCCCTTTAACTTATGTTCTCAGAAGCAATCTTACTTTCGGAAGCAAATATGTCTTAGGACATCAATTTACCGTTGGAAGAAAAGATTTGCTTCGAAAGAAATACTTTGAGGAATTCACAAGTGTTTGTCCTCGGAAGCAATTTAACCCTCGGAAGAAAATTTACTGTAACGAAAACATTTTCGGGCCTCACTCTGTAAAAAGTGAAATTTTGTCAACATAAAGAAATGATGTTGGATTATTTAAATGGATTTATATTGTCGTCTAAATCTTATCACAAATCTATACTGTCTTTTCGTATCTTTTCACCCTATCTGATAAGATTTTACTCCATTTATACATAACCTCCAACTATCTTACTTTTCTTACTATTACAAAATACCCAACATTTAGAGAAAAACATCCTAAAAATCCCCAATATATAGATCATCTTCCTCCATTCCTTCACTCAACCAAATTTCTGAAATAATGGCTCTTAATCCCCAACATAATCAGGTCGCGCTCCTTGATTCCACCAAGGATGTCGACTATGCCCCAATCATCCAATTTCTTAACCACTCCACATACTTCACCGCCCTCACCATAAACCCAACTGTTTATTCCAATCATATGGCTGAATTCTGGGCCAATAGAAGAAGTGAAATTCTGAATAATCAGCGGGTTACTCGGTCGATGATAAGTGACCAAGAGCTGATCATTTCTGAAACCACCATTCAAGAGCATCTGGAGCTCCATGATGCTGGAGCCCCGGTGGATTTCCCCAAAACAAACTTGGAAGAAACTTACATTCAAATGGGCTATGGAGGAAATGTGTAGAGGTTGACTATCTATAAATACAACTTCCCATTCAACTGGAAGTTCCTTCTGCACATATTCCTCCATTGCCTATCAAACAAGTTTGGGGGATGGGATCAAATCCCATATGATCTCGGGTGCCTGGTCATTAGAATGGTGAGGAACCAGAGGTTCAACTACTCCAAGTTTGTGCTGTTGAACCTAATTAGCAATCTAACTACGGATTCTTTCTACATGTATCCCTGGTTCATCCAGCACTTCATAAACTGTGAGTTGGATCAGGACCGATTACATCTGGGTCAACCACTATCGGTTCCTCACATGAAGCCTAGTGTCTTCAAGATTTTGAAGAAGGTTTCTTTAAATTTTACTAGTAGGTTCAGTGATCTACCCAAAGGTATGTTTAAGCCAATGGCTCATGGTGACATCCCTGCCAACCCAACAGGTGATGAGCCCCCACCAGACTCACCCATCATCCGTCAACTCATACAGCTCACTTATCATAGACGCCTAAAATGAACCCTTGATAAACCTATTCTGATTGATCAAGTCCACTCTCTTCAACCCAAAAAGACTAGAGTGGAAACATGGGCTCACACTCAGTCTGAGGTCTTAACTTCCTCCCATGTAGATGTCAATGTCATGGTTGAGTCTCCTCAGTCTTAATTAGACAAGCCCACTAACCAAGCCTTCAGCCCTCAGGTTGAGTCACAACACTCTCCTGAGTAGCCAAAAAGGGACACCCACATCTTAGAATCCACTGCTGGTGCAGGGGAATCCTTAGGTGATGACCAAGGTCCCGAGTTATTAGATTTATTTGCTGAATCTTTCCTTGACCTTTTAACCCGTTCTGATGAGACTATCATGCTGCAACAGAGTAGTGAAGTTGATCCTTCTCACCAATCTTTTGATCAACAAAGCTCTTTGCACCCTCTGATTTTCAGCCCACATCAGGAACAAAATACTAAGGTGAGTCCAACAGATGTGGAGGGGCCTCATGTGGATAGAGCTGCCACTAATAAGGGTGCTTCATTAGTCCCTCAGGACAGTGGTAACATCAATCAGACTCTATCCATGACAACTTTACGCATTCCTGTCTCTAAAGAAGACATGGATCAGCAAAGGAACCCTGGGTGCCAAGAAACCACATCAGGTGGTGAGGATGAGCATACTAGGTATGTTATCTCATCTTCTGGTGATTCCTCCAATGAGGATGAGTGTAGTATGCAACTAATCATCAAGTATCTACTCTCTAAAATCGCAAACCTGGAATCTCAGGTTAGGATTTTAGAAAGTAGATCTGCCACTCAGCAACTTGAGATTAACACTCTCAAGGCTCAATAAGCCATGGAAGTTTCTTCCAAGGCTAAGGTTGAAGTCGCGGAAGTAATAGTAAATCTCTCTGCAACCATCTCTCCTCTTCCCAGCCAGCCTGAACCATCCAAACCTGAGTCTCCTAAGCTATCATTTGCCTCAAACCCTAAAGGAAAAAAGAAGCTGACAGCTAAAGAACTAGAGGAGGAATACAGGCTGGAAAAGTTAAACAAGAAAGGAAGAGTAGACTCTGGGAAGATGCTAGCTGACAGTAGAAAGGCAGCAACGAAGTAGCAGCTACTCATGAGCACTTTGCCAATAAAAGAAGGTTAGAGCTGATTGACAGGATCCTCAATCTTGGAATCCAAAGTGAAGACATTCTTCTACTTCCCTATAAGGATCTTATCAAATTAGAGAAGAAAACCTTGCTGCAAAAGGAGCAAGTAGAAGCAGCAAGGTTGGCAAATGAGGAGGAAAGAAGGAAGAAGAAAGAAGAAGCTAAGATCAAGGCTCAAGCCAAGATGAGAGTAGAGAAAGTAGTATTTCTCTGCTCTAGGGGATATAAGGAAGAAGAATTGGCTCTTTATGAGTTTGATACTATTCTGTTCCTCTTCAAAGAAGAATATGAGAGAATCATGAAGGAAAGGAAGAGGGCTACCTGGGAGAAACTGAGAGAGAAGGAAAAGAAGAAGGAGAAGGCTGAGGAGCTAGTAGCCAAACAGGCTAATGATAGGGACTGGATGAAGTCCTATCTAAAAGCTCATAGCCTCTCAGCCAGGCAAGTAGGATCAATGGCTACAAAGACTCTCCAACGACATGTCAGTGACATAAAGACTAACATTCAAATGGGGAGCCGACAGGAGGTTCAATGGAAAACTGCAAGTAAGAGGATGGTCTCCAAACCCACACCCAAACCAAAACCTACTCTTACCAAATAACCACCACTCTTACAAACCACTGAATCACCCATAACCTTTCCCTTTCCCTTCCCTATAAAACCTAAACCTATAGATGAACCCTTCAGCCCTGAACCAGCCCATTCAACCACCTCACAACTCACACCACAAATATCTAAACCACCACCACCACCAACACTGATACTTAAAACCATACCCAAAACCAAACCAACAACCCAACCATCCTCAATATTACCAAGACCCCTGACCGTACAGGAATTTGAGGAATTTCAGGTAGGACTCAACTAATGCACTAGACTGAGTTCCTTCTCTTGGGATGAAGACTTGATTGAACTAAAATATCTTGACAATTAAGTCAATCTTCTCTCAAGGGAAGCTCTCCTGGATCTCCCTACAACAACCCTGGACTAGTGTCTCATTCTTCTTTCCCACAACATACATGACCTAAATGACAAGGAAAAGAAGATGAGAAGAAGACTGGTGACTCTACTGGACAAAAGGAAGATAGAAAACTTTCCAACTACTCCTCAAGTACCAAGGAGCCCTATAGTCCAGTGGAGGTTTGATGAGCCTTCACATGACTTTCAGTTGGTAAGAGAGTGTGGGGAAACTAATCAGCTAGATACATCATCTCTGCTACACTCTAGCAGATTTGACATAAATGATCTAGCTGAATTACCACTCTCCAACCCCTCCAACTCTCTTGTTGCTTCTCTTATCCGAATGCACCTACTCAATATAAGGGAACAGAGTTGATTAAAAGAGCTCACGCTGCTGCTGATGCTGAAGCCACTACAAAAGGTCAAGACTTTTCTCCAGATGGTTCAAGACCCAACTTTGGAGTCTATAGCTTGATGGGTATATGACTCCAACACCCATCAACTTACTTTATTCAGAGGAAATAGCCAACAGATTCATGTCATTCATGGTGACAGACTGGATGTCTTAACCAGGACAGACTTGCTCCAAGTGCTACTTACATCTTCCAAGGAGAACTGAGGGAAAGATGTGAAGATTATAGCTCTGATAAGAAAGGCACTGGAGAACAATGGACTTCTGAAGAAAATGTTGCATCTCCGAAGCCAAGTCAAAAGTCTTCCAAAGCTAAGCAAGAGGAACTTCCGAAGAGAGTTACTTTTCGGAAGTACCATGAAGACCAAGATAGGAAGCAGTTGATTCTGAAAAAGTTGTTTCTTCTAAAGCCAAAGTGACTTCAGAAGACTTCATGTCTTCCGAAGTACACTTACCTTTGGAAGAACCAACTATGACTAGTGGACAAAAGTAATGTACCTGTCAGTATAGTCAACTACTTTACTGACAGACTGCATGGAGCTTCTCCATGCGAGTATGTTTAACGTTACTTTATCAAATGTTCATCCATCTTAGATTAGTACAGTCACCATACATAATTAGTGACAAAAGGTAAGTCATGGACTTGTCATGACTACCTAATTCTAGGATAATACTTTATCTTAGTTAACATACTTCTAGTAACTATAGTATTTTGTCTAGTTGTATTTTCCAGCTGCTTTTCCAAGTATAACTGACTGTAGACAGTAGTATATATAGTTCTACTTGTAAGCTCATAAGGACAAGTGCTAAGACAGAGTCTTGTAATATTTGAGTTGAGAATTAATATATACAAGTATCATGAAAAACTTATCTTTATGTCTTGCTTACTTAATATATTACCATCAACTCTTAGAGCATTCTGTTATCATCATCTGAGTGATATCAAGTGAGTTTAAGAGAGAATCATTGTGTTGAGTGATTTGTAACGATCATGCACATATCATTTTCAACTTCGGTGGTACTATCACTTGGGCTGACGTGCTCCTCATTGTTCGCATCTGCATTTGCAGTTTCTTCCTCATCTGAGGAGTGATCACTTACTTCTAGATCTGGCCCTGAAGATCCGAAGTTCCATTAACTTCAGATGTAGTGCTAGAGTCCCGATTGGGAATGTTCAGAACGTCATACATTATTTGAGCCACAATCTCATTGTCAGAATATTCAGGCGGAAGATTGACTGATTTGAAAATCCATCATAATCAAAGAATGATGGTGGACTTTTCCTAGCAAGAGGGGTGGTGTATCGTTGAACATCAACATTGCACCACACTTCAACTTGACATGTCGAGTTGTTGTAAACCCGTTTGTCTAGAATATTATAACCAAGAAAAATTCCCTCATCTGCCTTTTCATTGAACTTTCCTGTCTTAGTTTTCTTTAGTAACATGTATGGAGCCCCAAACGGCTCGAGATATTCCAGATTTGTTTTGCGTCTCTGCAGTAACTCATAGCAGGTTTTTCCATTACGCTTGACTACCAGAACTCGATTGAGAGTGTAGCATGCATTAGCAACCACTTCATTCTAGAATTGAATCGAGAGTTTTGAATCTACCAACATAGTCCGTGAAGCTTCAATCAAGCTTTGATTTCTGCGTTTAGCAACTCCGTTCATCTGAGGGGTATAAGCAGAAGAGAATTGATGAACAATCCCCTTCTCTTTGCAATAGGCATCCATCCACTGATTCTTGAATTTTGTGCCATTGTCTGAACGAATCTTCCTCACTTTCAACTTATACAGAGACTCCAGTGTAGTGACTAATACCCTAAATAAGTCAAATGTCTCTTATTTAGACTTAAGAAACATTACCCGTAAGTATCTTGAATAATCATCTATGACCACAAAACAGTACCAGTCTCCAGCTACACTTTTAGTACTGACAGGACCAATTAAGTCCATGTGCAGGACCTCAATAAGCATCTCAATTGAATAAACATTCTTTGATTTATGAGATTTCTTGGTCTGTTTCCCTTTCTTGCATGATATGCAAAAATCTGGAAGCTGAAAACTTTTAACTGTAACTCATTCAACCAGATTGTTTTGAACCAAGCGATTCATCTTCCTTGGATTGATATGTCCCATTCTCCTGTGCCAAGATATGGACTCCTTCTCTGTGGCTTTTGACAAGAAACACTGTGCAGCTGACTCCATGGTAGAAGCTCTTGACATGTCCAAGACATATAGATCATTATATCTTGAAGCTGACATTAAGATCTGCTTCTGAGGGATCACATATTCCTTCTTCAGAATGTAGCATTTCTTATCATCGAACATCACTTTAAATAACATAATTTACTTTATCAAAGTTCACCTTCCCATTTCCTACTTCACCTTGAGCTGTTATGTGGCCTCCTTTATTTTCAGCAAAAGATACATGTCCCCCTTTGATTGATCTAAATTGAAAAGGAGAGACAAATTACCAGTTATGGGCCTAGATGCCCCGCTATCAATAATCTTGGTGTTCGTGATAGCGCTGTAGCAGACAACCTGCACAAAAATAGAAATGATTAGTTTAAGAGTGGGACCCAAGACTTTACTGGCTTGGGTTTCCTAGAGGAATCACATATAACAAATTCTACCCACCGTCCTTGTGAAGTTAGAGAGACAACATTCTTCATCTTATCCTCATTTTCAGACACACCTAATGATTTGGCTTTCCACAGACCAGTTTTGTGTAAGGACTGTTTGTGGTAAACAGACGACTGGTTTATTGTTTGAACCTATGGTTTGCTTTCATCAACTTGTTTTACCTCAGTCATCACAGCTTTGCGAGTGGCTTGTCTATGTTTCCTATGGTGTTTTGGAGGGGTATTTGATCTTGATTTAGTAAACCTTGGCTTATTATCTTGAAATAGTTCATCCTTTCGTCTTGGTGTCTGATAGTAGGGATAATATGGGGATATATGTCCTTGATTTCCACATCTAAAATAGGATCTCCATTCTACATGATTGGGTGATCTTTTATGTGGTGGGAAGTATGGTCTTGGATTTGTCTTATTTTTCTCAACTTTAGGTTTCTCACCTTCTTTGACAAATTTAATTTATTTGACATTTTGATTACAATTGCTTTTCTTTTTGTTGAGATTAAGATGATGAACAGTTTTAGATTGCATTGATTCTAAAATTTTAGGTTTTACAAATGAAACTTTTGAACCCAACCCAGGCGTAGCACTATCATCTTCCTTAACCTAATCCTCAATTTTAATCTCATCTTTTGTGCCAGTTGTAGTTGCTTTCTGGTCAGTTAACGGTGGTACAGATTTAACTGTGGTATTTGGATCACATACCAGAGGTGTCGTCACCACATGATCTTTTATTTAGTTGTTATTTATGGGTCGACATTTTGTGTTTAAAAGGATTGCACGTGGTGGAGGCACAACCTGATAACCAATCCCTTCCCCCCATTTCTTTCTTTAACCAAGTTCTTAACAATGTTAAAGGAACTAGCAAGACTGTAGAGTTTCTGATTTAAAGACTCAATTTCAACTTGAAGAATTGCTTTTTCTTTCTTTGTTCCTCTATTGTAGTTAGATAAAACTTAATATCATTTGCATGTTTAAATGCAACAACCTCAATTTCCCTAAGTTGCTTTCCTAACAATTCATTCTTTTCTTTAAAACTGCTCTCATTTTGTTTTAACACCCTGTTAGCTTTAGTGCATAGTTTTAAATCATTTACTAAACTATCATTGTGATCTAACAATCTAGTAAATTTTAAATCTATGCTTTCATGAAATTTATTACATTCTTCACAAGCATGTTTATTAAAAATTTCATGTTTGGTACTTACCTGTGACGTGCTGGAGGTGTCAGCCATGAAAGAAGCCTGAGATTCCTCGTTAGTTTGCGATTCTATGCTCACAACAGCCAGTTCGTCTTCAATCAAGTGTTCAACTACATCTATAGCTTCCTCGGTGTCTGAATTGGCATTATCAGCTAAGTTATCTCCTTCACTTGCTAAATCATCGTTCAGATCTTCCCCGCAAACACCACATTAGATTCACCACCAGAGATGAACCGAAAAGTCCAATCCTGACCTTCATCTCCTTGAGCAACCATAGCTTTGGAATTTTGACTGGTTGAAGTCACATTTTTTTCTTTTTCATGACGATTGTATGATGAGAAAGGGTTACCATTTCCAGTCTTCTTTGGTTTCACGCACTATCATTTCATCACAGTTAAAGCATATGACTTTTGTTTTATCAAACCCAAAGGTTGTGTCTTTAGTAGCAATCATGTTTTGACCAGTCTATTTCACAAACTTCTTCGCTCTCCTAACTGCCCTAGCCAAAGCCCACATTATGTCCATCCTTTCTAATTCAGCCTCGTCAACTTGTTCATAGTCTTCATTAGCAAGATGACAGGTTCCAATCTTTCCAGCCACTAATCCGTCATAAGAGTGCACAACAGCAGCTAGAAGATCCATGTGTTCATTGGCTACTTCAACAGTAACATCTCCCAGATTCTCAGTCTTTAGCTTTGTTGTATTTGCTTCAGGGATATCGTACTGAGCACCCGATGATCCGGACATTTCACTTCCAGATGACCCACTCTGAGAATTTCTAGATGTGTTGGATACGAACGCTATTTGAAGAGGTGCTCCTGATGAAGTAGGTGTGGGAACAACGTTATACAGTGATGGATTCTGTGTATATGACCCTTTTGTTGACTTGTATTTTAGCCTCAGTTCCACCTCCCTTAGCTTCAAGATAAAATCATTGATGTCTAGAGTGGCTAAAGTATCATCCTGCCTCAGATTAGAAACAAAGGGATCCCACTTATCCGGCAATCCATCAGCAAAGCTTGCAACTTTATCCTCCATTGATGTAGTTACCCCATATGTGTGCAACTCACTCATCAGATGATAAAATCTGTCTATAATGTCATCCAAGCATTCATTTCCAATGGATGAGAAGTTATCAAATTCCTTCTTAAGACCTTTAGCTTTCAATGCTTTTAGAGTGGCATTACCATCATATCGCTTTTCCAAAGCTGACCACAACTTCTTTGACTGTTTATGTTCTGAAAATTGGTGGAAAATATCCTTATGAATCGACTGTGTCAGTAAAGCATAAGCTTTCTTCTTGGCATTGTGAGCAACCTTTTGAACTTCATTCATCCCAATCAAAGTTAGCTTAACACCATTAGCTCCAACCGGTTTAGAGTAACCAGTTTCAATAACAATACACAACTTCGGGTCTACTCCATGAAGGTAAATCTCAAACCATTGTTTCCATTCAGGGTATTCATCCAAAGTCAACAATTTTGGAGGCTTGTTGTGATTTCCAATTTCATTCTCCAGTAGTAAGAGATTCTGGATTCGTGAGTCCTTCCCAGCAGTAAACGCGGTGTTCTGATCGTCCATGTTGTCAACACTTGAGGTTACCCAAAGTCAACTGCTCAAACTTGAAACATTTATGCAACTGAGTCAATCGTGTGATTGAACAATGTGAATGAGTTCAATCGTATGAATGGAGAGTGCGAATGGATTCAATCGTACGATTCAATTCAATCATACGATTGGGGATGCGACAGAGTCAATCGTACGATTGAATTGAATGATTGGGTTCAGTCGTGCGATTGAGCCAATCGTGCGACTAAGACTACTGAATTTGAAAAAATTCGAGATTTGAACACGTTTAGACTCAAAACAATTTTGCACAACTTTTGCATCACGCACACGTCAAAAACTCGTTTTGTATAAAAACAAGGATTTTTGAATAGAAAACGTTAATTTTAACAAAAAATCCGATTGAATCCACAAAGAATCAAGAGCCAAGGCTCTGATACCACTTGTTAGGACCGTGTATGGACGGAGTACTAATAGATTCAACGTGTAACCTAACCAATAGTACGGAATCCTATTTGATTGGCGATCCAATCAGTGAGAACGAAAACCACGAAATCGATCTAAAAATAGAACAATGTTAGAATGATTAGAAAAATGATCCTGAATGAACTATGAACTTGGATGTGCGAGATATAACTCTCTGGATGGCTAGGGTATGGAATAATTTGAAGTGTTATGTTTTTCCATGAATTATGTGGTATTTATAGGTTTCAGTATACAGTCATATGACTGAGCCATTTGCATGGTTCAATCATGCGACTGAGCCATACGATCTGTTCATGCGCAAGATTGAACCATACACTTGGTCCAATCGTGCGACTGATCCAGTCTCATGACTCAGTCGTGCGACTAACCCAATCACCTGGTTCAGTCATGCGACTAGTATATAAGCATGGTCCATTAGCATGAATAATCATAAGACTAAGTCAAACACATTCATGAATCATTATCACCTTAGAACTATGTATAACTACTTCAAACCCATATATAGTATTCATTTAAGCGTGTATTCATAAACACTATGTAACAACCGGAAGTTTGACTTTTTGAAGTGATATGCGACTGAGTCTCAGTCGCATGGAATTCATGTGACTGGAGGTTCAATCGCACGATACTCGAACGATTGAAGCTCAACCGTACGACTGGAGTTCAATCGCACGACTGATAGTTCAACCGCATGGAACGCATACGACTGGAGGTCCAGTCGCATGGTGATCATACGACTGAAGGTCCAGTCGCCCCTGGACCCCGGGCGACTGAGCTGTACCTGTAAAAGAGGAGCAGCTCTCTTCTCCTCCCAACACTTACACTTTTCAGTCGGGAAGAGCAGAGAGCGAGAGAGAGCAGAGAAAGAAAGAGGGAAAGTGCTGACCCAGGCTCAAGATTTGTCGAGAAGCTAGTCAAGACGAAGCTCTTCAACTCCTACCTGTTATTGTGAGTTCTAGAACCCCTCATTTACTGGTTTTCATACGATTTTGGGGCTGGAACACATATAAACCCTAGTTTTGTAAAAGTGTGTGTTTGACCCATTTGGGTGAAACCTTGAATGATGCATTTAAGGTGTGATGTAGGACTTGTATATGCTGGTATGATGTCCTAGTATGAATCCCTGGGGTTTAGGAGGGCTAATTTGGGCTGGAAATGAGTTTAGAGGAGTTTGGGTGTCGTAGGTCGCGGCTGCTGTTCGTGAAGAACTCCAGTCGCTGCCCAACTAGGGCTATGCGACTGAAGGGCCAGTCGCCCGAATGAAGAACAACTGATGTTCAATCACACGATTGAGGCTCAGACGCACGATTGAGGCTCAGTCGCGCGACAGGCCATGCGACTGAGGAATTCAGTCGCATAGGTCCATTCGCATGGTAGTTTAGTCGCACGGTTGAGAGTTAGTCGCATATAGCCCAGTCGCCTAGTGTTTACTTGTACGATAGGAAGTCCATTCGCACGATTGTACGCCCATTCGCATAACTGCCCATTCGCATGACCCAGTCGCATGGAGGACATGCGACTGGAGTATGTTCAATAGCCCAAATAGGGCTGATGTGAACGAGGATAGAAGTGTATGAATGATGTATGTAGGCTAATTATGAAGTAGCCTTGTATGATGATAATGACTGATGAATTGTAGATATTTATGTTCCTTGTGTGACGAATGTTTATCTTTTATGACTTTACGTGAATGAAAGAACGAATGAAACGAATGTAATAAGAACGTAAAGTGAAAGATTATGAAAAAGGAACATGATGAATGAATGCATGTATTAATGAATGAACGAATGAATGTAAGCAAGGCTTGTAAGAAAATGTATGGAGGTGCACACCCCTGGCAGGTGTTAGCTCAACGGTGTGCGGGTTAGCTACCCCGAAGGATGCACATCGGGGTCAGTCTTTGTGATTGACCATATGTATGTATGGGATCCTTGCCGCTTACCCTAGGTGACTGGATCAGCAGTAGTGCACAACGTTCGTGATTGATCATCACAGGTCCAGCACCCGCAGTAGTGCACAATGTTCGGGGTATAGCATATGGCATCGATCCAGAAGGAAAGTGGAAAGATAAGTGGTGCATGTACCTACCCCAGGTGATTGGATCCGCAGTAGTGCACAAC
>BJCO01636264.1:0-12529 GCA_018326465.1 Flaveria floridana
TGTAATCAGTAGTTTAGTAGATGTAAAATGTCTGAAGAACTTACTCTTCAGATGTTGTAGTTTTAGTAGTTGTAGAATTAGTTAACACTTAAGCTTTTATTGTAAGAACATGTCCTCAGCTGTTGTGGACATCTTCAGTAGTTTTAGTTATTTTCAGTTGTTTGTGTAATCAGTTAGATGTCACTATCAGGTGACATCTGCTGACGTCATCTTTTCCTATAAAAGGAAAGTTGACCTAATTGTATGAGCGCCGAAACATATGAATGAATGAAAACATTCTCTTTTGCAGAAAACTTTCTCTCTCTATAATCATTACTGTTTGATTGAATATTCATCTTGTTCTTGCTTAAATTTCATCTAATTCTAACACTATTCAGCTGCAAATCATAACCTAATTGATCAAACTAGATCTGAGATCCTACATGCTAGAAGTAAGGTATCTAAGATAAAATACTATCCTAGATTAGGTAGTCATGACATGTCCATGACTTACCTTCTGTTACCTACTAAAGTTGGTAACTGTATTAACTGATAAAAAGCGAATAGTGGAATAAAGTAATGGTCAACTACATGGGCGTGAGAAAATGCCATGCAGTATACCAGACTGGACAGCATGTGTTAGTCAGACCATACTTATGTGCACTGGTCCATAGTTGATTCTTCCGAAGGTAATGTGCTTCGGAAGAATAAGTTCTTTCGATGCCAATTATACTTCAGAAGAATCAACTTCTTTCAAGTCTTTTACAAGTGTTTAGGACTTCATTCTTCAAAAGGCTTTGCCTTGGATCTTCAAGTTGATCATTCTTCGAAAGGCTTTGCCTTGGATCTTCAAGTTGGACACTTCGGAAGGAAAACTACTTAGTCTCGGGAGACTTAGTTTTCCTTCGAAAGCTCTTCACACTTTAGGCTTTGGAAGATCTTCAGTTTGTCTTCAGAAGAGTTGCTTTTGCTTTAGAAGACTTTCTTCAGTTGTACTCAAAATTTTCTAAGTGTAGTTTTGGTTGCACCAGCCTCATCTGATCCAACAAACTCCCCCTAGGGTAATGCTACCAAAACTTCACTCTTTTCTTCTTCTTAAAACATTCAACACCAAGGAAAGGAGGTATTTGTCAGTTTCTTTATTCTTTCCTGAAGTAGTGCTGAGAAGTTTATACAAGTCATTGGTAGAGAGTAGGTCCAATCTATTACTATGAATGAAATGTACTCTTTGTTGTGGCCCTCTGAAGAGCGTTAGTTGATGGGAATTATAGTCATATTCCCATCTAACTATGGAATCTGAAGTAGTGCCTTAAATCATTTGATGGAATAAGCTTCCTTTAGTAGTGGCAACTTCTTCTTCTTCCTTTCTCAGCTTCAACTCCTCATCAGTTCTTGCCTTATTTGTTAGCTCAGCAAGATGAAGGCCGCCTAGGCGATTTCTGATATGAGCGGCTACTTAGGAGTTTTAGGGATTGGAGAATGGCTTCTCTACTAACTCAATAATGTCAAATAAGCTTAAGTGTAGCAGATATGGTGTGTCAAGTCTATTGACTTCACTATTCTCTCTTTCCACAACAAAGTTGTGAGAAGAGTCATCGAACCTCCACTAGCCAATTTTCTTCCTAGGAGTGAGGGGCTTATTTGGCAATTTATCCCCATTTTTGGTGTCCAGTAAGGTCACCAGTCTTCTTCTCAGCTTCTTCTCTTCTTCTCTAAGGGAGTTAGAGTTTGTAGCTAAGATTTGAAGAGCTTGGTCCAGTGTTCCCCTGGGCAGATCAAGGAATGCATCTCTTGTGAGGGAACAAGAAGAGCCATCAATGTATCTTAGTGTTATGGACTATTCCTCATAAGAGATGACTCTTAGGGTTGTGTAGTTGATGAGCTTTCCTTTAATCTCCTTGAACTCCTTTAAGGTCAAAGGCTTAGATGGTTCAGAGGATGGATTTGGTAATGGTTGGGTTTTGGGTTATGTTTTGGGTTTTAGGATAAGTAGTGGTAGTGGTTGTTGAGAGCAGTGGATGATGGTAGGGTTAAGACTGATGGTGCAGGTTCAGGGGTGTAAGGTTCAGTAGTTGGTTTGGTTTTGATAGGGAAGGGAAGAGGTGTGGGCTTAGGTTTTGTTGGTTATGGTTTAGGTGTTGGTTTGGGTACCTTTCTTTGTATACTTTGATTTTGGTACACCTCTTTCCTTCTTCCTAAGCGAATGTCAGCTTTGATATCATTGACATGTCACTGTAGGATCTTCTCAGACATGGGTCCTACTTGCCTTCCTATGAAGCTATGGACCCTGAGGTAAGCCTTCATCTAGGCTTTGTCTCCCACCTTCTTAGAAGCCGTAAGTCTACCCTCCTCCTCCCTCTTTTTCTTCTCCTTTAGTTTATCTCTTACATCTTTCTGCCTCTCCTTGTTGATCTGATCTTGTTCTTTGTTAAAAAGGAACAAGATCGTCTTATTTTCATGAGGATTTAGCTACTCCTGAGAATAGCCTCTTGAGCATAGGAAGGCTATCCTCTGTAACCTATACCTTTGTTCATCTTCTTCTCTCTTACTTCTCTTCTCTTTCTCTTTGGCCAACCTTGCTGCTTCCTCCTTCTTCTTTTGCAGCAAGGTTGCCTTCTCCAGTTTTATGAGCTCATCAAATAGGAGTAAGAGCATTTCTTTATTATATACTCTTAGATTGATGTGCCTATCTATCACCTCCACTCTTCTTTTGTTTTTGATAGACTCTTGAGCTACTGTTGCTGCCTTACTGCTTACAGCCAATAGCTTCCCAATGTTGAGTCTACCTTTTCTTTTTAGCTTTTCCAACCTTTCTTCTTCAAGAATCTATTAAGCTGTCATCTTCCTTTTTTCCTTTAGGATCTAAGGAAGATTTAGCCTTTAGAGATTCTAGCTTGTATTATTCAGGTTGGGGAGAGTGGGGTTTACTTGTGGTGTTGAAGAGAGAGGGATTTTAAGAAAGTCCTCATTGTTTACCTTAGAGGCTAGATCAAGGATAGCTTCTATAATAAGAAGATTATCATCCAATAATGACAATTCAATAATCCCTTCTATAGCTTGAACTTAAGCTTCAAAAAGAGTTGAATATCACTACCTATCCAAACGGATTCAGTTACTGGGCCATGAGTCCTTATTTCCCATTCGAAGTTAGTCTTAGGTTCAATAGGGACCTTAGGTTGACCAACTTCTTTCTCAGTGATAGCTGGTGCACTTAACCTTTGAAGCTCTTCAGCTCCAAAGTATGCTACTACAACATCGGGTAAGGGTTGTTCAAATGAGGGGCTTATGAGATAGTTGGTTAAGAATCTGTGAAGATCAATAAGCATCCTAGGATCCACTTGAATTGCAATGGGAAGTGGTTATGGGAAGATGGTTATGGAGTATTGTGGTGTAGGATAAGTTGAGGATGGAGTTAAGATGGTCGGGGTAAGATCCTCATGACTTTGACTCTGTACATTCTCCCAATTTTTGTAGCATCAAACTTAAAGAGACTTGAACTGGTACATGCCTAACATACTTCTCAATATGTGTCTCAGCTTGTTTGTCCTTGAGATTTTTAATCTTAAGTTGTTGAGTAGCAGGCCTGTCTTCTAAAATCCTAAGCTTGAATTCAAGGTTTGAGACTTTAGAAAGAATGTATTGAATGGTAAGTTGTAGACTTCCCTCATCTTCTTTATAAGAATCATGGGGAGATGAGATAACATACCTTGTCTGTTCATAGTCACCACCAGATGTGGTTTCTTGGCACCCTGGTTTCCTTTGCAGACTAATGTCTCTTTCAGAGATATCAATTGGCAAGGTTGTCGTAGACTCAGTCTCAGAGATGTTACCACTGTCCTTAGAGGTCAATGAGACACTCTTAGTAGTGGCAGCGGAGCCTACATGAGTCCCCTCCACACTTGTGGGACTCACCTCAGTTTGGCTTAACTGATGTTGGCTAGAAATTAGAGGTTCCCTGGGGCTTAGTTGATCTGGAGAGTGGTGTGGTAGATTAACATCATAGTCCTGTGGAAACATGACATCCTCATCAGATTGTGTTAATAGGTCAGTGAAGGATATAGTAGTTATACCTATTGACCCGGGACCTTGGTCAACATCTAGTGGCATTGAGCCAGTAATGTGGATGTCCCTTTTTGGCTACTCAGGGGAGTGTTGGGACTCACCCTATGGGCTTGAGGCTTGGGCAATGGGCTCATCAAGTTGAGACTGAGGAGACTTAACACTAATAGTGAGGTCAATTGTGGAGAATGGTTGGACCTCTTTGTGAATGGGAGCCCTTTGTTCCACTCTGGCCTTTTTGGCTTGAACAGAGGAGACTAGTTCAATTAGAGTAGATTGAACAAGGATTCGTTTGGGGTGTCTTTGATAGGTGAACCTGATAGGGTAGGATGAAGTGATTGGCTGTGAAATGGTGGTGTCTAGTGTGGGTTCATCACGTGCTAGGTCTGCAAGGATGTCACTAGGAGCCATTGGCTCAAGCATACTTGGAATGAGGTATGTGAACCTTCCAGTAAAGTTAGAGGATATCTGTTTCATCATTTTGAAGATACCCAACCTTATTTGAGGAACAGCTAGATATCTACATATTCTAGCTTGTCCTGATCCAACTCACAATTGATTATGTGATGGATATACCTAGGATACATGTAAAATGTGTTCCTAGTAAGATTACCTCTTAAGTTATTCAGCATAAACCTAAAGTAGTTGAATCTAAGGCCTTGTACCAACCCTTAGACTAGGTAGCCCAGATCATAAGTGATTTGATCCCAATCCCCTGATTTGTTAGACAAGCTATGCAGGATGACATGCAGCAAGAACTTCTAATTATATGAGAAGTTAAACTTGTAGACTGTGGACTTGCTGACATCTCCTCCATATCCTATTTTGGTATATGTGTCTTCCAAATCTTGTTTGGGGAACTCTGTGGGGGCGCCTTCATCATGAAGCTCCAGATTCTCCCTAATGGTGGTTTCAGTAATGGTAATCTCCTATCCATATACTCTTGAGCTGATAACCCTTTGACCGTTAGGCATATCGTTTTGACCATTGGCCCAGAATTTGGCCATATGGTTTGAGTAAATAGTGGGGTTTACAATCAGAGCAGTGAAATATGTTGATTGGGTTAGGAATTGGTTGACTGGGCAAAATCAGAATTCGTGGAAAAGTCAAGGATGGTGACTTGTTTGTGCTGGGGATTGAAGGCCATTGTTTTGAAGGAGTTTAAGAGTAGTAATTTGAGAGTGAGTGAAGATGACAATGGTGATTTTAGGGCTTTTAAAGTGGTAAAGAAGATAATAAAAATGATCAAAAATATTTAAATGGTGGTAAAAAAAATCAAACTGATAAGGTGAAAGGATGTTTCTGGTTCCGATTTGACAGTGGCGGTAAGAAAGACCTTTTAAAATATTCCGACAGTAATTAATAAAATCCTACCTTTTGCAGAGTGGGGCCCAAAGATTTCCGTTACACAGCAAAGTTTTCTTCCGAGAGTAAAATTTCTTCCGAGAGAACACTTGTGTTTCTCTATCTACATTGTCTTTCAAAGCCACTTTATCTTCCGAAGCAAATTATGTCTTGAGAACAAATTTGCTTCTGAGAGAAGAAGTTAGTAGCCTTTAGAAGGAAACTTGATCTATGATCAAATGATCTTTCGAAGCTAAAACCTCTTCAGAAGAGAGTACTTATGCAGAGGAATCTGCCTTCGGAAGATGAATATGGATTTCTTTCGAGGGAAAATTTCTCTTCGTAAGAATTTATACTTAGAGAATTTTGGAGAAAACCTTTTGTAACAGGGCTTAGATTGTAAATAGACAACTTAGACATGACATATTTTTCAAAATATTTTCAAAGGAGATTAACTAATCAATGTTGATCATCCCAATAGCCGTAACTAAATACTTAAATCTTTGTTCATCAAAGGCTTTGGTGAACAAATAAACATATTGTTCATTTGAATCAACTTTGACTAGTTTGATCAAGTTTTTCTTATTTATATCTTGAATGAAATGATACCTGATGTCAATATGTTTTGTGTTAGAGTGCTTGAACGGATTTTCTATGATAGAAGTAGCACTCTTGTTTTCTATATGGATAGGAGTCTCCATGAAGTTGAAACCATAGTCTAACATCTCATTATGAATCCATAGCAGTTTAGCGTAGCAGCTTGCAATAGCAATGTATTCAGCTTCAGCATTTAATGTAAAGACACATGATTGCTTCTTGCATTGTTAAGAGATAATCCTTCCACCAAGAAATTGATATCCTCCTGATGTGAATTTCTTGTTAATGTTGCAGCCACCATAATCACTGTCAATGTAACTGTAAAGATTGAAATCCTAGTTCTTAGGATACCAAAGGCCCAGTTTGGGAGCTCTTTTAAGATATCCAAGAATTCTCTTAACAGCAATTAGGTGAGACACCTTAGGAGCAACCTGATATCTTGCACAGATGCAAGTTGCAAACATGATATCAGGTCTGCTTGCAGTAAGATACATTAGAGATCCAATAATTTCCCTGTACTGATGTTGATTAGTGTCCTCCCCCTCGGAATCAGGACAAAGATTGTGATTTCTTTGTATAGGTGTCTAAGCTGGCTTACAATCTTTCATATCAAAGCTTTTGAAGATGTCCTTGACATACTTAGATTGATTGATGAAGAACCCTTCTTCCATCTGTTTCACTTGACTTCCTAGGAAGAAATCCATCTTTCCCGTTGAACTCATTTCAAATTTCTTCCTCATGATGCTTTCAAAGTCTTTGCACATTACCAAATATGATGTCATCAACATAGACATATACAAGCAACATGTCCTTCCTAGACTTCTTTATGAACAATGTCTTGTCTATGGTGCCTCTAGTGTAGCCATTGTTCAGAAGAAACTGAGGCAATGTCTCATACCATAGCCTAGGTGCTTGGTGTAACCAATAAAGAGCTTTGTCCAATTTGCACACAAAGTTAGGGTGTTGTGGGTCTTCAAATCCAGGAGGCTGAGACACATCGACTTCTCTATCAATATCCCCACACAGAGATGCACATTTCATATAATGTTGATGGACTATGAAGTTCTTGGATGCTGCAAAAGCAAGGAAGATTCTTACAAAATCAAGTCTTGCAACACGTGCAAAGACATTAGTGTAATCTACCCCTTCCTCTTTTGTGTATCCTTGAACTACAAGTCTAGCCTTGTTCTTGATGATCAAACCTCTATCATCTCTTTTATTCCTGAACACCTACTTGGTGCCAATAGGTACTTGACCATGTGGCAATGGACATAGGTTCCATACATTTTGCTTTTTAAATTGAATCAACTCCTCTTGCATTGCTTCAACCCAACTGTTGTCCTTGAGAGCTTCTTCCACCTTCTTGGGTTCCACTTAAGAGAGAAAGCATGAGTATAAGCAGACATTCCTATTATGAGTCTGCCTTCTAGTTCTCACACCTTCTGAGACATCCGTAATAATGTTCTTAGCTGGATTAGTGTTATGAATCCTGAGACTTGGAATCATATCTAGTTGCATAGATAGATCTAAGTTTGAATAGTTTTGCTCAAGGTTGTGAACATTGATTCCAGCTGATGTCTCACATTCTTTTAATAAGGACTGATTGAATGAATGAGTAACAACATCAATGGTGTTTTGCTATGATGCAGTATTAATAGTTGCATGTTCCTCCAAATTATTGTCTTTGTCAGCTTGGTGTTAAGAATTAGAGTTGTCAGCTGATGAGTTTTGAGGTTCAATTGACTAACAACTTGTTAAAGCTCCACTGTTTCCTGTGATATTAAAGCTTTCAGGAGTTGCAGTAGTGGGAGCTTGGTCTTCAAGTCTCCTTGGAGAAGTTTGGATAGGTCTGGGTAACTCAAACAGTTAATCATCAGAGGAGTCATTTTGAGTTCCTAATCCAGCTGAAACATTCTCACAAGATAGTTTAGAATAGTTAGGAAATAATTCTAAGTCAAAGATATGGTCATGGCCATTCCCCTTAACACAAGGAGTGTGCTCATTTATAACAATATTGGATGATTCCTCAAATTGTTGATTCGTAATGCTGTATACTCTATAAGCTTTAGAGCTTGAAGAGTATCCAATAAAGATAGCATCATCCGACTTTTCAGCAAATTTTGCCAAATTGTCTTTTGTGTTAAGTATAGTACACCTGCTGCCAAAGGACCTTAGAAAGCCAATGAACGGTAGCCTCTTGTTCCATAGCTCATAAGGGGTTTTTTCATGGGGATTAACAACAAGAACCCTATTTTCCACATAACATGCAGTATTGATTGCCTCTGCCCAAAAAGTTAGAGGTAGTTTTGAATCAGCTAACATGGTTCTTGCATCCTCAATAAGTGTCATGTTCCTCCTCTTAGCAACAGCATTCTGTTGAGGAGTTCTAAGAGCACTGTATTATCTGGTGATCCCTTTTGAGTTACAGAATGAGTCAAGGACTTGATTCTTAAACTCAGTCCCTTGATCACTTCCAATTGTTTTCACCTTGTGATCAATTTGATTTTCTATTTTAAGAATAAAAGATTTTAATGTTTCATCCTTAGTTCTTAAAAGGAAGACCCATATGAATCTTGTAAAATCATCAACTATCACAAGGCAATATGATTTCCTTCCAATGATCATTATACTTATGGGACCAAATAGATCCATGTGCAGTAACTGTAATGGAGTGGTTATGGAATTAACTTCTTTGTATTTGTGGATTGCCTTATGTTGGTTTCCTTTAAGACAAGCAACAAGTTGTCTTTACAGAAAAACTCCTTTTTAGGCACTCCATGTACCAAGTTATTTTTAACCAGCTTATTCATGGTTTTAAAATTAACATGACACATTTTTTATGCCAAAGAATTGATTCATCACCATTTGTTTTAGAAAGAAAGCATGAAACTACACCTAGTGGGGAAGCATTGTTCATATCTAGCTTGTATATATCCCCTCTCCTGGGATATCTAAAAAGCACCGATTCCTGAGGAATTGTCATCCCATGTTTGAGGATAATGCACTCGTGCTCTGTGAAAAACATTTGGTGATTTTGATCATAGAATTGAGAAACACTCAAGAGATTGTGTTCAAGCTATTTGCCAAAGTGTACTTTGTCAACTTTTAACTTACAATTGGATACATTACCTCTACCAGAAATGTTTCTTCCAACTTCACCTCCAAATTGAACAGGACCTCCATCAAATATTGTAATTTTTGAAGAAGAGATTTGTTCCCTGTCATGTCCCTAGAGCATCCTCTATTTATAATCCAAAATTTTCCATTCTTATCATGTGGATGAACCAGCACATAAGGTGAAATGATTAGTTACTATTGGAAGCCCATGCCTTATTGGTCTTGGGCTCTTCCAATGTAGATGACATAATTGAACCAAAATATATACATGGGGGTTCAACTATGGTTTGTGAAGAACAGGTTTGGGCTGCAGCATCTTGTCTGATCTTCCATTCCATCCTATGGTTGAGCAGTGTAGATGAGCCTGAAGAGGCTTGAGCAGCATGACTTGCTTCCGAGGCTTCTTTGTTTTCAGAAGAAGTTGTCACCACCTTTTCATCCGAAGCAGTCTTTTTCTCGGAAGATTTCAAAGGATTTCTTTTATTCCTTTGTTTGTTCTTGGACTTGTCTTCCAAAGCTATTTTCCTTTCAGAAGAATGAGTTTCTTCCGAAAGCAACTTGGCTTCAGAAACAAGCTTTCCTTTCTTTAACACTTGAAGCATATGATAAGGTCCAAATATGAAACCTTCCTTAACTCCTTCTTTCTTAACATTGTTTGCATAATGTGTGCTTACAAGATTGTAGTAATAATCTTTAGTTATGTGATTATGCAAGCCATAGATTATGCATTCAATATTAACTTTAATGGGGCATGAGGGTTGTTGTTTCTTGCACTTCTTGTCATCTTCAACAACCTTCCCCTTTAACTTCTAATTCTTTAGCTGGACAGGAATACTGGTACTACACTCCTTTGCTAAATCAGAGTTTCCAGCCACTTGAAATCCAGCTGAGATGAATACACCCTTTTGTCTAGGGTCTATTTTCATCATAGACTTAGCCACCTTCTTAGCAATTTTCCTAGCTACCCTGATCTTGTTCTATCTGTCTTTAGTGGTCAGAGGTTCATCCGCAACTGTATGGATGAGGTTTTCTACCTTATCCTTCACTATGGTAGTCATCATTATTATATCATTCTTCTTCTTAAAGGGTAGTGGATCAGCCCCTAGAACCTCTTGCTCATCAGTTCCACATCTTGGTTGTCTTATAGACACATAGGGAATATGGTAGAGCAGCTTCATTGGTTCTCAATCCACTCTTGTTTTGATAGCATAACTTTGAGTGGGAGGATGATGCTAGAATGGTGTTGAAGTTATGCTCTTAAAGCATACTTCTCTGTTTTAGCCTCAGCTATCACTAGCTGGGCTTGAGCCTTAGTCAACTTAGAAATCAAATCATTTATTTGAGTCCTGTAGTTTGAGTGTTCATGTTTTATAGAGGATACAGTTTTCTCTAACTCATAAATTTTAAATTTATAATCAGATTTTTCACTCTTAAAATAAGATTTTAATATGTTTAAAGACTCAATATCAGACTTGTTCTCCATTGTCCTGATACATTTTAACCTTGGCTATATAGGCTGGAGTACAGAGATGTTCATATACCTTGGCATCATTAGTTCAAGCCATGAAAGCTTGAGCAGGGGTCACATTTTGCACCATGAATCTCCAATCAACTTCCTGAGCAACAACTGCAGTTTGTTGCTCAATTGGTTTGGTTGCAGCCTTTGGAGTAGCATGGTGTTAGGAGGCTTGAGCTGCTCCAGGATTAGATCTAGGAGCTTTGCATTCCCTTGCAAAATTACCAAGTTTGTTATAGTTTTAACACTTGGCTTTTGACTTATCAAACCCAAACTTGCTTTTACTTGGGTTCTGGGGGAATTGCCTTCCAGTTCTCTTAAAGAAATTCTTTGCCTTGTAGGTTAAAAGTGCCATCTGTTGGACAATGTCAATGTATTCTATATCATCTGGGCTAAAACAATCTAGATCATCAAAATAAAATTGAAAACCACCAGAGTGTTCATTTCCTAAAACAACAGCACAACTTTCCTGAAAAAGACTTCGTTGAGCCTGTTGAGACTAGGGTGTCTCAGGAAATGTGATGTAAGGCCAAGAGGAGTGTGATGGTTGTTGATTCTCTTTCAGGTACATCTAGGGTTAGGGAGTTATTGCCCTTCAGCATCATGTAGAGCATTACTGACAGGAGGGTTTGAGCTTCTGTTCATTTTATAGCCCTTTCGAGTCTCCATAGGGATTGAGCTTTTGTCCTCAACTCAGGATCCACAAGTCACACCCACCACAAACATAATTGGAGATGTTGACACAGGTGTAAGAACAAGGTGACAAACCCATGACAAAATAATTTTCCTATGTACTTTTTTCTTATCCCAGATAGAGCCAAACAAGGTTGATGAGGATTTAAAGGATGGAATTTGGATTGAATCAATGCAGGAGGAGCTACTTCAATTCAAAAGACAAAAGGTTTGGAACCTATGTTCTCTCCCTCCAGGGAAGACAACCATAGGTACCAAATGGGTGTTTAGGAACAAGAAAGATGATAGAGGACTTGTCATTAAGAATAAGGCCAGACTAGTTATTCAAGGGTATACACAAGATAGCAAGACTTGAAGCTGTTAGGATATTACTTGCTTTTGCTGCATCCAAGGATTTTAAGGTCTACCAACTTAAAGTGAAGTGTGCTTTTCTATATTGGGTGATAGATGAGGAAGTGTATGTAAAACAACCACCTGGCTTTGCAGACCCAGATCATCCTGATTATGTTTGCAAGCTTGATAAAGCACTTTATGGGCTACACCAAGCTCCAAGAAAGTGGTATGATGTTGGACCAAAAGAACCAATAAGTCAAGATCAGGAAAACCTCTAAGTCCCACATGCCACTGCAACAACTGCTGAAGACTCCCATCAGCTATGATTAGAATAAGCTGCTCTAGCGGATTTTCTCCAGATGACTCGAGAGCATCTTAGCTCCAGCCTCGGCTGTTCTGATCCCATCAGCTGTTCTGACAAAGTCTGAGGAACAAAGTATGAAGATCAAAGAACTGAAGAACAACAGCTGAAGACTCCAACAAAGTACTGAAGACCAAGTACTGAAGTTTGAAGTACTGATCTTACAAGTACTGAAGACCTCAAGTACTGAAGACAAGTACTGAAGAATCAAAAGCTGAAGAACTGAAGAACTGAAGACCTTCTACTGAAGCACAAAGTCTGAAGACAAAGACTGAAGACAACAGCTGATGATATCTACTGAAGTCATCAGCTGTTACATCATCTGAAGCCAAGTCTGAAGACCAAGTACTGAAGACTCAGAGTTTATCACAACAGCTGAAGAAGTCTTCTTCAGTTGTTGTGATGGTTTTTGTTTTTCAGTAGTTTATTTTGTTTCAGTAGTTGTACAACAGCTGAAGAGCATGTTCTTCAGCTGTTATAGTATCAGTAGTTAGAAACGACTGAAGAGTTTGTTCTTCAGTCGTTGTAGG